>JAGXJF010002250.1:0-162594 GCA_019208055.1 Stipa capillata
CATTCGAGATCGCTCCACCTGTACTCCTCAACAACAATATTCCTGATTGTGTTAATTGCATTTAGAAGCCCAGCATTGCGATCAGTAAGGAGGCATACACGAGGAATATCTCTGACAACTGACAGCTTCAGATTTATGAGGAACCACAACCAACTATCTAAGTTCTCGCTCTCAACGATTGCATATGCAACGGGAAGCACTTGATCATTCGCATCGGCTGCCATCACTATTATTAATGTCCCCTTGTACCTTCCCGTGAGGAAGGTACCATCCATTGACAACACTAGACGACAGTACTTGAATGTCTCGATGGTTTGACTGAAGGCCCAGAATACACGATCAAGTATGAACCGACCAGGTACTCCATCAGGATGTGGCCTGTCAAACTTGTTTATGTAAGTGCTAGGGTTTGCTTCTGCTATCTGATGCAGCAACCTGGGGACAAAGTTATACCCCTCCTCGAATGTCCCGAACATCCTCTCAATCACCTTCTGTTTGGCACGTCTGACCATGCTGTAGCCGACCGGAAAAACTATTTCATCAGCCACTGTCGCTATCAATGCTTTTGGCCCCACCGAGATATCTTACGACACTACGTGATGCACTTTTTCAGCCACATTGTGGCGTACCCGGTTTTAAGGCTGGATACTCCCTTGTGATTACTGTACCGGTCTTTGGATCAATAGCCTATACACACAAGTTAACCTGTATATCATTGACATACATACAAATTTAAGTAAATAGACCATCAAGGTCGAATGTCTGATACCTGTAGCCCAATGGCTATAAATTTGCAGCGGAAAAAACAAGCGGTGATGTGGCCCATCAATATGCCATACCCAATAGGCAACTGACTGGGGTTACGCCCTAGCTTTCGCGTTCGTAATCGTATCTTCGGATTTGAGGTCTCCTCCGTCTGGCCAAATCAACAAGCCAGGTGAGTACATTGAATGTACTCGCAAGCTATTCCCACAGGAGAGTTATACTGCAATATTTTATGCAAGGTGTAATTCAAGGAATAGCTCTATCCTAAGTTGCTTGTTGTGCGGAAATGTAAGTTTTCAATTTAAATACGAGAATAGTAGATTCCAAGGCAGTTTTGTGAATCAGAGCAATTCAAAGTAACAAAAACTTCTCTTGAGGTAGACTCAGCTACCTCCTATCTCTCGAGTTAGCTCAGTCCATACTACCCCGGGCAGTATGACTGGCCTCCTCATTTTATTGCTAAGCTCATACTATCCCGGATAGTACAGCTGGCCTCCTCAATGCAGTGCTCAGCCCGTGCTATCCCGGATAGCATGGCTGGCCTCCGCTTAACTCAATGCTTAGCCCGTACTATCCCGGATAGTACGGCTAGCCTTCTTCTCCTGCAATTCCTTGCTACCAACCGTGTAGCGTAAATTGCACTCTGTAGACACGTCATGCCCATGTCCTTAATCCCTTTCCCCAGCTTTCGCAAGCAAAACTCAGTCTAACCAATGTGTGGCCTTGCCAGTTCATGTCCATGACCGAGAACGCGGCTATTCGAATAGTTTTTAACACTCTGCAGAGGTTGTACGGCTTTACCCATAAGATGTAAGTCCCCCTTGTTGCCAGGTACCAGTGGGCACACTTCGCGAGGTGTGCTGGTAGGGTTATCGCAACGTGACCTTTGCCCGCTTTCATACTAGAGCTAGACCCGCTAGGTGGGTAACCCAACTTTCGCGTCCCGGACCCCGAAAATGGGACTCCCCACCTTTATGTCGCATCATCACCCAAACGCCCAGTGGTGGTGGATCTCTAGGACTTTAACCACCTAGTCACAGACTTCCTACTTCCCACGGGTCCATACTCTAGTACTTGCCGGGGTACCAAGCCAAGTTCTTTCCCATATAAGACATGTGGACGTACAGTGAGGGAACTGGTTTAGCGCCACTTAGGCTCGGTCCTTAACTGATTCGAGCAAGACTCCATTCTTTGACCCATGTTCGTCCTGGACGATCATGCCACCATCAGATACTCTACAGCCCCAGGCTGCCCTTAGCATTCTTACCCGAATCAAAATCATCTCCAGTTTTATTGGTGTTTTGACAAACATTTCTTTCAAATGCCACCTCGGATAACACATGCTATCCGAGGGTTTTATTTCCCGTGTCCTAGGGTTTTTGAGAACACCGATCAAGTGTTTAGTTTTGAACTAAAGCAGGTCTAAGCATGGCTAAGGCCCATAGCCCTAATACTTTTGTCAGTCGTGGAACCACCGACTAATACTTCTAAGGTTACAAAGATCGGATATTCGGACCTAAGTCATATGCAACTATCGGGTATAACTAGGTCTACATAAAATACCGTTGATATTCACATAGCATGCAAGTTTCGTAAACAAAATAATTAAATTTCGCACATATGGGATTCAACCTGATCAAAGTGGAAATGCTTGCCTGGCAATACTGTCCGGGGCTCTGTCTTGAACTGGCTTCGACAATTTCCCAAAATCCTTCGTGCGTTATCTTCTAACGTCGGTATCTACACGTCGAAAGAACGACGAATAAATCAACGATGCGAGAAAGAACCAAGTAAGAGCCAAACATATACTCGTATATCCCTCAGATATGTGTTTTGGGCTTAAAGGTTTATTAGGGCTCCTAAGGACGCGGAAAGGAGTAATCCTCACATGAATTAAGAACTTCGGTCACATTAGGGTTTCACTTTTCTTACGGTTCCAACCTATCAAGTATTAGAACCTAGTTATTCTTAGAACCTTCATGGTTCAAAATAGGCGTAAACCTAAATACATGCTAGGGATTCACATGCGAGCTGTTATAAGTTTTACTTCAAGGTTTTGATATATATGCCTATACCACATGCTCCTTAGTTTGTTTTGTGATGGAAAACATTTTGGATTTCAAAATATACTTTGGATCAGAAGATGTAAGATAACTTGAAAACATCTTATGACTTAAAGGGAATTTCCTAGACCTATTTGATGGAAGATATATGTTTCATGATATGAATTGTTAAGGCTTAAGTTTAAATTTAAAGTTTTCAGTTAACTTAAAATTCTCAAAAATGGTACTGATGGAAAGCTTACGAGAACTTAGAATTTTTGGAAGAATCAATTTGGATGTTTATTTTATGAGAATCCGGCGTCCGAAGTTTAACTATTTATAGAGGTCGACACAGATTACACCGGAGTTCATTCTAATGGATGAGGTCAGAGGTGTATTCTAAAGATTACGCCTTAGGCTAAGAGGAAAGGGCTTTGGTGTGTTGGAATGGAATGAATGCGAACTCAAAAGGGGTAAGCGTAACACGGTCTTGCGCCTCCACCTAATGAGTTGGTGGTCTGGGCCGTTCATCTGGTGGCAGCTTACCCAGAAAAGAACTTGTGCGGGAGGTGGCGCGGGTCAGGGTAGACGCCGGCTCGGGCTTCCACGCCGGCGGCAAGCGGAGGAGCTAGGAGGGGTTGGTCAGAAGGGAGAAGGGGCTTGGTTTGGGGAAAGGCTAGCAATAGAGATGGGGCAGATGGGAGCTCGGTAGAGAACTCGGGCTCGGTTGGCCATCGCGGAGCAGAGAGCTTAGAGGGGAAAAGGGAGAACGGCAGCACGGCCGGTGAGGGAGTTTTGCACCCATGGCGGCGGATGGCACCACCACCGATGGCAGCGATCAAGACGGGGCAAGCGGTGGTGCGGGGCGAAATTAAGCGCACGGTGATGCGAGGTCCACTGGCGGCAGGGTAAGCTGGTTGGGGCGCAAGGCGGGGCCAAGGGAGGCAGTCAAAACGGAGCTCAGCTGCTCGGGTAGGGGAGAAGAGATGGGGAGATGGGGACTAGGGAAAGGAGCGAGAGATGGAGCTCAGCTCCTTTACCAGAGAGGGGAGGAGTAAGAAGTAGAAAGGAGCTCAGATTTGAGGGAGCTTGGGGCGGCGGCGGAGGAAGGCAGCAGCTAGGCAGTGGAGTAATGGGGGAAAGGGTAGAAAGCTTGGGCAGTTGAGGGGAAATTCCAGGGGAAGCTCGGGGCTCACTGATGTTGCTCTCGCTGGTAGCGGTAGTTGCTAGAGGTGGAGGCTTAGCGGCGGGAGGAGCTGTGGCGTGGGGAAATGGTGATGAAGCCGCTCGGACGATGAGTCCTGCCAGGGGCGGCGGCGGCGCTTGAGTGAGCTCGGCGGAAATGGTGCCAAGCGGGGCCGTGGTGGAACTTGTGGCTAAAGCCCAGAAGGAGGGAGGGGAAGGCAGTGGAGCGCGGGGTGGTGAGGAGGGTAGCTGGAGAGCGGAGACGCGCGGGCGGCTGAGGTGGTTGAGGTGGATGTGGTTCCAATCGACGGCCGGAGCTTGGGAAGAAGATGAAGTGTGGAGCTCGGTCTGTAGGCCACTGAGAGAAAAAGTATGGGGAGAAGAAACGGGGAGGAGCTAGAAGAGGAGCTCGGGATTCATAGTGCCGGGGAGCTTCGGAAGAGAAGAAATAGCAGCTCAGGACTTCAAAGAACCGAGGAGGGCACCTGGCCGGGGCGCAGTCAAAAGGAGCAGACGTAGCCTAGCTAGAGGAGCAGGCGACGTGATCATATGGGAACAGTGCTCGGCAGTGCTCAGCAGAGGAATTGTAGGAGCAGGATTAAATGGAGGAATAAAGGGAGTTGGCCAGCACTGTGTGGGTGCTGTGGAAGTATAGGAGAGTTAGGCCGGGTTTTTGGCAGGGAATTGATGGGACGGAGAGAGAGTGCTCGGGAGTACTGGTAGCTGGTACTGTGCATAGCAGGAAGACTGTAGAGATGATGGGAGAAAACAGGGAGTGAATAGAGAAAGCTCAGGTTCCTAAGTAGCTTGGTTTTAAGGAGTGAAGGGACAGCTCGGATGTGTATAGCAAGAAAAGGGCTCAGGCTGGTCCTTGCACTGCAGTGAAGACGAATTAAGGAAAAGGCACAGGTGGTTAGACATTGCTGTGGATGCAGTAAAATTTGGCACCGAACGCAACGCGGAGAGTATAGCGCAGGAGGTGGCAAGGAACACAGGAAAGGGTAGGCACCGAATTCGTAGATGCTGGTGGTAGAATAGCAGGACGAACAATGCATCAGTAATGGGGAGTAGAGCTTATGCCGGTGTTGAGCACGGTGTAGAATCCTTTTGGGTCAGATGGGACGTGAGATGCCAGAGGGAATTTATGAGGGTTGGTACGTTCAAATGGCAGTGAAGGAACTCCATCACGCTCCTGGGCTTCCTTTACTGGGGTTTTGATCCTGACTTCATGCGGCGATGCATTTTTGCCGTATGCGTTCGATGTGGGTTTCTCAAGATTTCTAAACTGGTCGTGCCCATGTTCTCGCATATTTGCACTCCTAGATATACGAGGACCATAGTGGAAATTTATTAGAATTTTTGAAAATTTATTTCTATAGCTCGTAGTTCAACTTGTCTTACTGACCTAAATCCAATTATTCCCATATATAATTATTTCTGGACTAGACATCACTATTTTACATTATATTTGAGTTAAGAGTATTATTAGATTGCCCCATGAATTTTTCCAGAATTTTTGGATGTGCCGAAGAGTGTTGAATCTCGCGATTAGGGTTTTGGTGGTATTTAGATTTAATAGGGAGAAGAGAAATCGGGGCTCGGAACTAGGGTTCTGTCACATCCCAATTTCCAAAACATACATTAACGGCATATCATCGCATGTGGCATGATCTCAATAGCCAAGCATGGAGTCAATATACGCACACACGCACTACCCCAAGCTAAAACCCTAACGCTGCGTATATGCTGTATACGCCAGTGCATCTACGGCACCCTGGAACCGACCAACCCTAACTCGAGGAAAAGGACTTCCGAGAGTTCCCATGCACTCACACCACCCTGCCGCACTCCGAAAACCCTAGCCCTAGCTCCCGGCCATTTTCCTCGTTTTAAATTCTAACTCCTCCGAAACCCTAACCGTAAAACAAAACACTCCCCGGCCTCTCCGAAAATTTTGAAATAATTTATGAGATACCCTAACAATAACACTAACTAAATTATAACATAAAATAACAAAGTCCAGCGCAAAAATATTGTTAGACAAAATTAATAAGCTTTACGATAAACCGGAGCATTGAATTACAACCCCCCGAAATATATTTCCAAATTTTTTGATAAAATCACACAACGGTCCTCACGCCTCCAGGACCACGAATACGTGAAAACATAGACCTGCTCAGTTCAAAAATGTCGAGAGGTCACTATCGAACACTTTGGGCTAAAATGTAGTAACTCATGAAATCACGAGCCAGCCACAACCATTTGCTGCCAAAAGCCTTGAGCAGCCTCTCCTCGAACTCCCCAACACGCCTGCACTCCTATACTCTCCCTGGCAGCTCAAGTCCACTCACCACTAGTTAAAGGCATGGTCAAGTCAAATCTTGGCATCCGTGACTGGCACTGCATATGGTACCATTCGGTGCCAAATTATGCAGAGGCCTTGTACACGAGCTTATGAGTCCCTGTGACATGGTTGCACGTGGAGGAGACCACCAGGAGGCCGATAGACAGCTCATGCCACGCCAGCTCGTGCACTGGCCGCACATAGGCCATGCACCGGCGTACCCCATGCGCAACCACAGAAGCAACCGCGCCGCTCGCCGGGAAAACTTGTCGTCCAGCTTGCTGCCTTGCTCCGTGCGCCGTCCTTGCTCTCCCCAGCACAGCATCGCTGATCATGTTCTCCCCGAGCCGTCCCATCTTCGTGTCCAAGCTTGCCACAGTGACACTCCGCGGCGCTCGCCGGTCGGCTTGCTGTCCCGCACACCGGAGCACGCCGCAGCTCCTTCCTATTTCACCCTGCCGTGGCCTCAGCTCGCCCCCGAGCCGTCTTGTCCCGAGCCTGAACTCACCACAGCGCGCCTCGGCTGCAAGGCTGCGTCATTCGTCGTCTGCCCCGCACTGTGCGTTGATTACAGCACGCCGTTCACCGACATCACCGCGTCTTCCGTCGAGTCCAACACCGCCAGAGGAGCCATGGCGTGCCACGATCCTCCCCGACCCCCTCTTAAGCTTCGCGCCAACCCGTAGGACCTCGGGAACCATCCGGCCGCGTCCCGTCGACAAACCTGCAGATGCACAGCGGCACGCCGACCAGCTAGCTCGCCACCCGGCTATAAATGGCGCCCAACTCCTCCCTATTCCGAGCAACTCGCCCTTTCCCTCCCCAGCTGAGCCTCTCTACTCACCGTCCCCTGCCGCTGGATCTTCCTCCCCATGAGCCGCCGCTCCAAACCTTTTCCTCCTCGAAGCTAAGCAGCCACGCCTCTTGGACTCGACGACTCCAAGCATCCTGGAGCTCCATTAGTTGCTGCGCTGGGCCGGAGTACTTAGCCCTCGGCCTCCTACCGACCGAGCCAGGGACCGCCCTCGCCTCTTCAAGCAGCCACTTCAACCGAGGGTCCCCAGGAAGCTTCGCCGCCGGTCTGAGCAAGGGAGTGAAGGAGCTTCCCTCGTTAGCAACCCCACGCCGACTAATCCCCATCCAGACTCGGGTAAGTAACGCCGCTGACGCGTGGGCTCGCCCTGGTAAGGCCCACGGATGGTAAGGAGTTAGCGCCTGGCCGCATGCCGTTTTCTTCCGCTGACCGCGCATCCATTTCAGTCCATTCCCGAGCCTCCGCATCCGACAGCATTATGGTGCACTAACTCGGCCGTTTCCGACTAGGGAAAGCGTACTGGAAATACCCGAAAGTGCATTTATAACAGTTCGGTATTCCAGCACTGGTTTCTACTTCAAATCAATCGATTCATCGTCTTTTTGACCGATTCTTCGGGAATCAACTCCAGTTCTGGACTCACCAGGGTAAATCCCAACCTTAGTACTCGCATAGTTTTGAAAATTAAACTTGTTGTAAGCTCTAACAGTAGCAAAGTAGATTAGGATATTATTCTCATATTCTTTAAAGCCCATATACTTTATTTAATTAATTCTCAGGGGTAGTAAAAGTAAATATTTCATTCTATCAGTATATTAGAATAACTATAGCACTCATGAACTCATAAAAGCACCGATTGGAACAGATAACCCTAACCACCCGACTGTTACTACCTGATTAGAGGGATCGTCATTTCATGTGCCATGCATACATGCACTCTCTTTTTCTGGAATTGTTTGGAGTTGTTGCTTCCTTCTTTTCATTCGCCGATTTCTTCGACGTGTGGTTGAGGGAGTGCCGTACGTACGCCAGGAAGACCCGGGGTCGCCTTCAAGTCAAGAGCGAGAACAGGATCCGGAACTGCCAGGTAAGCAATTTTCCCTTTGATCATGCAGAATCCTATATTTGCAAGTTATTATTATTTTGTTTGTGAAAATGCATGCTATGTGTTATCCCCGATATTTTATGTAGAATAGTTATTCCCTAGTAGCTGCACCAGCCTAGGTTCGTAAACCTTGTCCTCGTAGCCCTAGCATTAACTGTCGATCACTGGAGTATCGGCAAAATAATTAGGTTATAGGCGTTAGCCCTGCTTAGCCATGCTTAGAAATTAAAATTGTTTTGAATCGAGTTACTTTACAACCCTTCGGGATTTGGGAATTAAACCCTCGGTCCGGCAGTGCCGACTGAGGCGATGATTTGGAAAGTGATGTTTTCGAAACCCTAAGTGAAAGAGAATGGAGATGGTTTTTGGATTCGGGCAAGAGATGTAAGGGTGAATGGGTGATGTTGGAGTAGCCGGAAGCTACATGGATGCTGTGTGAGGGAATGGAGTCTTGCCCGAGTCGCTTAAGGACCGAACCTAAGTGCCGCTAAACCGGTTCCATACCGTACGTCCACATGACCTTTGTGGGAAGGTCCTGGTGTATTAGCCCGGCAAATGTTAGAGTTTGGACCTGTGGGAAGTATGGAGTTGTGCTAGTTAGATTGATATCTCTAGAGGGGCTCCACATGGAATGTGGGTAGAGTTCCGACACAAAGATGAGTCCACTCCGGGTTGTGGTGTTAGGCTGCCTGGGCACAGACGGAGTTGGGTAGATCTTGTCTAGCGGGTTCAGCTTTGACATGGAAGCGGGTGAACACCTTGTTGTAACACCACTGCCGGCACATCTCTTGGAATGTGCTCACCGGGCCCTGGCGGCAAGGGTGATTTACATCTTGTGGGTAAAGCCGTACAACCTCTGCAGAGTGTTAAAACTATTCGAATAGCCGCGTCCTCGGTTATGGACACGAACTGGCGAGGCCACACACTGGTTAGACTAAGTGTTGTTTGTGAAAGTTGGGCAACGGGATTAAGGACGTGGGCATGAAGTGTCCACAGTGTGCAATTAAGGCCATGTTGCGGTGGCAAGGAATTGCAGGTGAACGATCTCCGGCTGTTTGGTCGAATGGTGAAGGACCATACGGGCCGGTGCTGTAAGACCTAGATGCCGGTTAGATGGAGCTATCGATTGGTGGATGGAGCTATCCAAGGATAGATGGAGCCCCATCGATAGGTGGAGCTAACGGCAATAGGAAGTTAGCCGAGTAGTAGTGACTACTCGATGCATTGAGATGAATTACTATCTTTGCAATACCGTGAAGTTTTCCAAACAATGCTTTCAAATCTATTATTTATATTTACATTGAAAACTTACTTTTCCACACAACCTCCAACTTAGGTTAGAGCTTCTCCCTTGAACCCTACTTTGCATGAAATACTTCCGTATACATCTTCCCCGGGATGATTGCTTGCGAGTACATTCCATGTACTCACCTGGCTTGTTGATTTGGCCAGAAGAAGAAGAAGTCTTCTCCGACGACGACGACAGTGACTACGAGGACTAGGGCGTTTCCCCAGTCAGTTGCCTGTTGGGTTGGCATATTGACGGGTCTATCTACGTTTTATTATCTTCCGCTGCTGTTTAATTTCGGCCTTCCGGCCATGTTGTCTAAAAAGGACCAAAATGGCCTATTTGTGTAATAAATCGTTGATGTATGACAATGCTACTAAGTTGTTTGTGTGTACTGGCTACTGATCATGGGACCAGTACAGGAAACACAATGAGCTTATCCGGCCGTAAAACCGGGTACGCCACAGCTTGGTATTAGAGCCATACTGACTGTAGGAAACCCTAGCTAGCATGGGCGATATTTAGGAACCTGACCAAAAGTATTTTCTTAAGTCATGATAAAATATTTAAGAATAAATTCTAGTATTCTCACCCTTTCTAGTGTTCCCCTTATCCCGACAAAAACTTCTGAATAACTACACTCACCCCATCTTGGTTTTAAAAATTTTGCAGATGGCGATCGAGAGATTTGGAGAGACTTGTGCCGCCACCGCTGGAGGATTTCCACAGCTTCTTCGAGAAGCACTAGGACGCTGTGGAGGCATGGCCATACCAGAATATCACATTTATCAAGAGAAGATATCAGAGACAATAACTGAGTATTGGGCCAGAGCGTTTATATTCAAGACAAATCCCGAGGACAGCCGAGTTTATGTCATCACAGGACCTCGCAGCTGGTCCTACACTTAGACCATCCAGCTAGCAGCATACAAGGCACTGGTGCATCTCCGTTATGAGATCCCTGAGATGGGCAGTTTCAGAGCTACGAGATACTTTCCACAGTATCCACTGCAAGAGAACATTCGCCATTATACTCCACCTGACAACGAGGACGACCCCGCCGTGGTGAGCCTGGCTCACTTTGTGGAGACTCAAGACTCCCTACTACACTGCCTGCTCGTCGAGCTGGAGCAAGTGCGAGATGAGCTGCAGCATGCGCAGGAGCTGTTGAAGCAAGCCACTACCCAGGTGAACGCCAACACCAATGAAGCGCCTCCGGAGCCCTGCGATATCCATGTTGTGAGCGAGACTGCACAGCCACCCCCCACCGAAGAGACGCTGTGGCAACACTCGAGCCTATATTAGTCGGTTCGTCCCAGGGGCTGGAACCTCCAGAGCTGCTTCTATCATACCCAGTCCCACCCCAGTTTAGACCGCCGCGCCAGATTCTGAAGAAGAGGAAGATCCTGAGGAGGTTATCCCCGCCGAAGATGACGAAGTGCAGATCGTGACTTAAGCTTGTAGAACCCCCTCGTGCTAATCGGTTTGGGTTAGCATGTACCCAATAATGTAGACGTATGGTGTGTTCCTGTATGGTGTACTACTACTGTTATGTATGCCGTGTGAAGTGCGACACACCTGTAGGTGTTGCTTCGTGCTCACACTACTACTTTAAATAAAATGGCCTATTCGGCCAGTAGTTAGTAAAAATGTTTACTGGTCTACTCTTATCCGTGAACCCCTCTTACCCGTCATTCAAAACGCGAATCTAGGGTACGGCAGGACACCTCAACCCTTCCCCATTAATAGGGGTAGGCAGCCGTCACATCCTAAAAGACACCTGTCCTCCTTACGACCGAAGCCACCACCTTTCTTGTCTATAAATACCCCAAACCTTTCCTTTCCAACTCACTCCTCTCGGCTACTCTGGAAAGCAAGGAACCCTAGTCCCTCTCCTTCCCTCTACCACCCAAATAACCAAAGCAATGCCTCGCGGTGTGCTTTATGATGAAACCACCGCAGCAGGACTCGCGGGATTTGTAGATATCTTGTGGACCGTCACTCAGAGAGCCCTCGGCGCCACTCAAAGGCCCGAATACGACGTTTACCAGGAGGAAGCCTCCAACCCCAACCATGTGTACTGGGCTGATGTACACATCTACCAAGCCGGCGCCAATGACGTCGCCACCTTCCATATCGCTGGGCAACCGATGCCCAACCCTGACCTAGCTATTCAGCTGGCGGCATGGGAAGCCACCCTTCGGCTCCATCTCGTAGTCCCAAGTATGCGCCGCCGAGCCTTCAGATTCTACCCCAGCCGCACACCAGGAGGAGAAGTTATCTTCACCAGCACCCAGGCCGAGTAGTACGTCGCTGTCGTCCACCTCACCAAGTACCTCGTCGCCCAGACCGAAGTATTCATTCAGCTCATCGACGCCCTTGTCCGGTCACAGCACTCCGTTCCTCTTGTGCCGCCTCACCCCCATTCTTGAGACTCCAACACGACACCCGCTCAAGCACCAGTACCAGAAGACCCACCTCTGCTAGGAGTACCCGTAATGATGGGAGGCAGTTATTTGCCAACCCTGCCTGCCGAATATTTTAGGTTGTTTTTGGTGTATGCGGCCACCACTCGAGCCACGCACCGCCATAGAAACACAGCCACCCCTAGAAACACCCCGATGCCCTCCGAAAATGGAGACATCCACGGGGAGATACCCTTGACCCAGCCTACCAACCTAGATATGGAGGTGGATTAGATGAGTAGGGAGTGGAGTAGCCACTTCCGCTTAGCAATAAACTTAAGCTCCTATTTTCGGTAATATTGTAAAAAGGCTTAGCCCCGCGCCCTTAGGCGCAATGTATGTGTAAGTGCCTCTAGGCGCACCCCTGGTATTGCTGCAGAATGTTTTCTTGGTGTTTCCATTTGCATCTTGGTTGGTTACCCCGACCGCTGATTATCCGTGCATGGCAATTGACCCTGAGTTTTGTGTTACACCGTGAACCCCCTCTTCCCCCTTATCTCCTGCTAAAAGAGTGCAACACCTGACCAACCCATTGGTACCTATGCAGATTGACAATGAGTCACCACACCAACAACTCCCAGGCCCCCAAATTAGGAGCAGATGCTCAGGCCAAGCCTCCGGGACACGCCGACCCGGCGCGCTCAAAGACACCCGCTGGTTCCCAGAAGACGGTATCTAAGTCCAAGAAGCCGCAAGCTAACTCCCGCGCAGAGTCTTCGGCTAAGGGACATGAAGGGCCTCAAGCCAACCCCAACCGAAAGGAAGACCAAATGCCCCATTGTGCCGAGTCTGTTCACCGACCTCAGAATCCCCCACCGGAGGAACCCACTGTGATAGATATACTGAAGATCATAGGGCGAAGTTGTGAAGCCACCCAGACTGTGGTGCAGCACGCACTGTTACTCGGCAATTCCCCCAACAGAGCCAATAAGTTATCAGAATTTCAGAGGACATCACCACCTGTTTTTACCCAATCAACTGAACCCCTGGACGCCGATGACTGGCTACTAGTGATTGAAGAGAAATTAGAAGTAGCCCGCTGCAATGAACAGGAAAAGGTGCTCTATGCCACACAGTATCTTCAGGGACCTGCCGCTGCATGGTGGAAGAGAGTTCGAAGCACGCAGCCCAAGGACACAGAGATTACTTGGACAATGTTCAAGGAAATGTTCTGCAAACATCATATCCCTGCTAGCCTGATGGGGATTAAAAAGCAAGAGTTCTACAGACTGAAACAAGGAACCATGTCAGTCACCGAGTATCTCCATAAGTTCACACAGCTAGCCCGGTATGCAGGTGACGACCTGACCTCTGAGCAGGCTTTGACGGACAAATTCATGAACGGCCTGCAACAGATCCTTCAGTACCAGCTATCTTCCCAGACTTTTACGGATCTGCAGCAACTGGTTAATGCTGCCCTGAATGTGGAAGAGAAACGCTGAGGCTTGATCGATACACGTAAACGCAAGAGTGACAGGCACATTACCTCGGGAGAGCCTCGCCAACGTCCTCGATACGAGAAGAAGACTGTCCCTCGGACTGCTGTCCCGCAACGTCATAAGGCTACCCCACCTGCACCCCAATTCAGCTACCGTAACACTCAAGGATACCCCAAGAGCAACACCAACAATGCCCCAGTTGACAACTCCAACCAGAAGCCCCGAACCTGCTACTCGTGCGGAGAACCCGGGCACTTTGCTTTCCAGTGCCCCAAGAAGCAGAAGGAACCCTCCAACCAGCGTACTCAAGGCCACTCGATACCAACATGAAGCCAAGGATCAAAAGGAGCTCAGAACTACAGCAAGGGACGCGCCAACCACGTTGACGCAGAGGAAGCGCAGGATGCACATGACGTAGTCATGGGTACGTTTCCTGTTAACACCGTAACCGCAACAGTTTTATTTGATACTGGAGCATCGCATTCTTTTATATCTAAAAGATTTGTGGATAAGAACCAATTGGAAACCCATCTCATGAAGATACCCATGCGTGTCCGAACCCCCGGATCAGAAGTTAAAGCTAGATATTGTTGCAAGGATGTACACATCCTCATAAGGGGGTAGAATTCCTAGCCGATCTAATTGTGTTAAGATCAGAAGATATAGATGTGATCCTAGGAATGGATTGGTTACCCAAGTTTAAGGGCAATATAAACTTTGAAACCAAGACAATCACACTCACCAACGCCCTTGGGGAGACAGTTCAGTTTCCCCTAAACCTCGGACTGACCCTTGTAACACCCTTAACCAATTGATAACCCCGGAAGTCCACCAAGTCCATGTGGTACGAGAATTCCCTGAGGTATTCCAGAGGAGTTGCCTGGAATGCCACCAGACCGGGATATAGAGTTCGTTATTGATTTGGTACCAGGAACAGCACCCATAGCTAAGAGACCATACCGTTTATCAGTCTACCTATTAGAGGAATTAAAGAAACAGATAGAAGAGCTCCAGGGCAAAGGATTCATCCGACCAAGCTCATCGCCATGGAGATCACCCGTATTATTTGTGGAGAAGAAGGATAAGACCCTCTGTATGTGCGTAGACTACAGGGCTTTAAATGAAGTTACAATTAAGAACAAATACCCACTTCCACGGATTGACGACCTATTCGACCAAATGAATGGAGCCCAAGTATTTTCCAAGATAGACCTACGATCTGGATACCATCAACTGAAAATCCGTGAGCAAGACATACCGAAGACCGCCTTTACCACCCGCTATGGACTCTATGAGTATACCGTGATGTCCTTTGGCCTAACCAATGCCCCCGCGTATTTCATGAACCTGATGAATAAGGTATTTATGGAATACTTGGATAAGTTTGTGGTTGTATTCATTGACGACATCTTGATTTACTCCAAGTCCGATCAAGAACATGAGCAGCACCTGCGTGCCGTTTTGGAAAAGCTCAAAGAACATCAGTTGTACGCCAAATTCAGCAAGTGTGAATTTTGTCTAAGAGAAGTTGGATTTTTAGGGCATATAGTATCCGCAGGAGGAATAGCCGTCGACCCCAGCAAGGTCAAGGATGTCCTTGACTGGAAAGCACCAAGGATGGTAACCGAAGTCCACAGTTTTCTAGGTCTAGCAGGATATTACCGCCGCTTTATTGAAGGATTCTCAAAACTGGCTAGACCCATGACACAGTTGCTCAAAAAGGAGCAGAAGTTCGATTGGACACCAAAATGCGAAGAAAGCTTTCAAGAAATGAAGAGGAGATTGACTACCGCACCAGTACTGACCTTACCAGACCTACACAAAAACTTTGACGTGTACTGTGATGCTTCCAGACACGGACTAGGTTGTGTACTCATGCAAGACGGAAAAGTAGTCGCCTACGCCTCGAGACAATTGCGACCTCATGAGATGAATTACCCGACTCACGATTTGGAATTAGCTGCAGTAGTCCATGCCCTAAAACTTTGGCAGCATTACCTTATCGGTAATCGCTGCGAAATATACACGGACCACAAGAGCTTGAAGTATATCTTCACCCAATCGGACCTTAACATGAGACAGAGGAGATGGTTGGAACTGATTAAGGATTATGACCTTGGAGTCCATTATCACCCCAGTAAAGCAAACATAGTGGCCGATGCCCTTAGCAGAAAGCCAGCCACACTGAATGCGTTAATATAGAAAACCCAGCCTAAGCTGCACGAGGAATTCGAGAAGCTTAATCTAGGTTTAGTCCAGACAGGATTCCTAGCCAACTTGGAAATAGCCCCTTCCCTCACGGCACAAATTAAGGATGCCCAGAGAGGACATAAGAGCATTGAGGGCATCAAGGAAAAGTTAAAGCTTGGAAAGGCAGATAATTTCAGAGAAGATAGTGAAGGTATTCTATGGTTTAAAGATCGACTATGTGTACCGGACAGCGAGGAACTCAAGGAGTTAATCTTGAAAGAGGCACATGAGTCCCGATATTCTATCCATCCTGGAGGTACCAAAATGTACCAGGAGTTAAAAGAAAGATTTTGGTGGCATGGAATGAAGCGTGAGGTAGCGAGTTTCGTCGCTCGATGCGACATATGCCAGCGTGTCCAAGCAGAGCATCAGAAGCCCGCAGGACTATTACAACCCATCAAGGTACCTGAGTGGAAATGGGACGAAGTCGGAATGGACTTCATTGTCGGACTCCCAAGAACAAGAAAAGGGAATGACTCTATTTGGGTCATTATAGATCGCCTGACGAAAGTAGCTCATTTCCTACCCGTCAAGACAACGTACAGAGGAGACCAATTAGCTAAGCTGTACCTTGCACGAATAGTTAGCCTTCATGGAGTGCCGAAGAGAATTATTTCAGACCGAGGCACCCAATTCACCTCTAGATTTTGGGAACAACTGCATGAAGCAATGGGAACCCGTTTATCCTTTAGTACCGCTTACCACCCCCAGACAGATGGGCAAACGGAAAGAGTGAATCAAATTTTCGAAGATATGCTAAGAGCCTGTGCCCTGACATATGGTGACAGTAGGGAAGATAGTCTGCCCTATGCAGAATTCTCGTATAATAATAGCTATCAAGCGAGTCTACAGATGTCTCCGTTTGAGGCACTGTATGGACGGAAGTGTAGAACTCCGCTAAATTGGTCAGAGACAAGGGAAGGAAAAATTTTCGGCCCTGACATTCTGCAAGATGCAGAAGAGTGAGTAAGGTTCATCCAAGACCGACTAAAGGCAGCCCAGTCAAGGCAGAAGAGTTATGCCGACCCTAAACGGAGAGATGTCACCTTCGAACCAGGAGATTACGCATATCTACGAGTAACACCACTTAAAGGAACGAAGAGGTTCAGCGTTAAAGGCAAGTTAGCCCCACGATATGTCGGACCGTTTAAGGTCGAAGGAAGATGAGGTGAAGTGGCATATCAGTTAGAATTGCCCCCAGAGTTGTCCGAAGTTTACAACGTGTTCCACATATCCTAGCTAAGGAAGTGTCTAAAGCCACCAGCAAAACAAGTCCAATACCAAGATTTAAGTATCGACAAAGACCTCACTTATAAAGAACAGCCTGTCAAGATCCTAAAAACCCTAGCCCTAGCTCCCGGCCATTTTCCTCGTTTTAAATTCTAACTCCTCCGAAACCCTAACCGTAAAACAAAACACTCCCCGGCCTCTCCGAAAATTTTGAAATAATTTATGAGATACCCTAACAATAACACTAACTAAATTATAACATAAAATAACAAAGTCCAGCGCAAAAATATTGTTAGACAAAATTAATAAGCTTTACGATAAACCGGAGCATTGAACTACAACCCCCCGAAATATATTTCCAAATTTTTTGATAAAATCACACAACGGTCCTCACGCCTCCAGGACGACGAATACGTGAAAACATAGACCTGCTCAGTTCAAAAATGCCAAGAGGTCACTATCGAACACTTTGGGCTAAAATGTAGTAACTCATGAAATCACGAGCCAGCCACAACCATTTGCTGCCAAAAGCCTTGAGCAGCCTCTCCTCGAACTCCCCAACATGCCTGCACTCCTATACTCTCCCTGGCAGCTCAAGTCCACTCACCACTAGTTAAAGGCATGATCAAGTCAAATCTTGGCATTCGTGACTGGCATTGCATATGGTACCATTCGGTGCCAAATTATGCAGAGGCCTTGTACACGAGCTTATGAGTCCCTGTGACATGGTTGCACGTGGAGGAGACCACCGGGAGGCCGATAGACAGCTCATGCCACGCCAGCTCGTGCACTGGCCGCGCACAGACCATGCACCGGCGTACCCCATGCGCAACCACAGAAGCAACCGTGCCGCTCGCCAGGAAAACTTGTCGTCCAGCTTGCTGCCTTGCTCCGTGTGCCGTCCTTGCTCTCCCCAGCACAGCATCGCTGATCATGTTCTCCCCGAGCCGTCCCATCTTCGTGTCCAAGCTTGCCACAGTGACACTCCACGGCGCTCGCCGGTCGGCTTGCTGTCCCGCACACCGGAGCACGCCGCAGCTCCTTCCTATTTCACCCTGCCGTGGCCTCAGCTCGCCCCCGAGCCATCTTGTCCCGAGCCTGAACTCACCATAGCGCGCCTCGGCTGCAAGGCTGCGTCATTCGTCGTCTGCCCCGCACTGCCCGTTGATTACAGCACGCCGTTCGCCGACATCACCGCGTCTTCCGTCGAGTCCAGCACCGCCAGAGGAGCCATGGCGTGCCACGATCCTCCCCGACCCCCTCTTAAGCTTCGCGCTAACCCGTAGGACCTCGGGAACCCTCCGGCCGCGTCCCGTCGACAAACCTGCAGATGCACAGCGGCACGCCGACCAGCTAGCTCGCCACCCGGCTATAAATGGCGCCCAGCTCCTCCCTATTCCGAGCAACTCGCCCTTTCCCTCCCTAGCCGAGCCTCTCTACTCGCTGTCCCCTGCCGCTGGATCTTCCTCCCCATGAGCCGCCGCTCCAAACCTTTTCCTCCTCGGAGCTAAGCAGCCACGCCTCTTGGACTCGATCACTCCAAGCTTCCTGGAGCTCCATTAGTTGCTGCGCTGGGCCAGAATACTTAGCCCTCGGCCTCCTACCGACCGAGCCAGGGACCGCCCTCGCCTCTTCAAGCAGCCACTTCAACCGAGGGTCCCCAGGAAGCTCCGCCGCCAGTCTGAGCAAGGGAGTGAAGGAGCTTCCCTCGTTAGCAGCCCCGTGCCGACTAATCCCCATCCAGACTCGGGTAAGTAACGCCGCTGACGCGTGGGCTCGCCCTGGTAAGGCCCACGGATGGTAAGGAGTTAGCGCCTGGCCGCATGCCGTTTTCTTCCGCTGACCGCGCATCCATTTCAGTCCATTCCCGAGCCTCCGCATCCGACAGCATTATGGCGCACTAACTCGGCCGTTTCCGACCAGGGAAAGCGTACTGGAAATACCCGAAAGTGCATTTATAACAGTTCGGTATTCCAGCACTGGTTTCTACTTCAAATCAATCGATTCATCGTCTTTTTGACCGATTCTTCGGGAATCAACTCCAGTTCTGGACTCATCAGGGTAAATCCCAACCTTAGTACTCGCATAGTTTTGAAAATTAAACTTGTTGTAAGCTCTAACAGTAGGAAAGTAGATTAGGATATTGTTCTCATATTCTTTAAAGCCCATATACTTTATTTAATTAATTCTCAGGGGTAGTAAAAGTAAATATTTCATTCTATCAGTATATTAGAATAACTATAGCACTCATGAACTCATAAAAGCACCGATTGGAACAGATAACCCTAACCACCCGACTGTTACTACCCGATTAGAGGGATCGTCATTTCATGTGCCATGCATACATGCACTCTCTTTTTCTGGAATTGTTTGGAGTTGTTGCTTCCTTCTTTTCATTCGTCGATTTCTTCAACGTGTAGTTGAGGGAGTGCCGTACGTACGCCAGGAAGACCCGGGGTCGCCTTCACGTCAAGAGCGAGAACAGGATCCGGAACTGCCAGGCAAGCAATTTTCCCTTTGATAATGCTGAATCCTATATTTGCAAGTTATTATTATTTGTTTGAGAAAATGCATGCTATGTGTTATCCCCGATATTTTATGTAGAATAGTTATTCCCCAGTAGCTGCACCAGCCTAGGTTCGTAAACCCTGTCCTTGTAGCCCTAGCATTAACTATCGATCACTGGAGTATCGGCAAAATAATTAGGTTATAGGCGTTAGCCCTGCTTAGCCATGCTTAGAAATTAAAATTGTTTTGAATCGAGTTACTTTACAACCCTTCGGGATTTGGGAATTAAACCCTCGGTCCGGCAGTGCCGACCGAGGCGATGATTTGGAAAGTGATGTTTTCGAAACCCTAAGTGAAAGAGAATGGAGATGGTTTTTGGATTCGGGCAAGAGATGTAAGGGTGAATGGGTGATGTTGGAGTAGCCGGAAGCTACATGGATGCTGTGTGAGGGAATGGAGTCTTGCCCGAGTCGCTTAAGGACCGAACCTAAGTGCCGCTAAACCGGTTCCATACCGTACGTCCACATGACCTTTGTGGGAAGGTTGTGGCGTGCCCGATTTTAAGGCCGGACACGTCATTTGTGATTACCGTACTGGTCCCTGGATCAGTAGCCAGTACGCACAAATACTTGATAGCATTCACATACAATACCGAATACTTATTACACGGTTAGACCTTTACGGTCAAGGTTCGATACATGGCCTATTGGCCGAATAAAACAGCAGCGGAAAAACATAACGAAGTGGATAGCCCATCGGCTTGCCGAACCAACAGGCAGCTGACTGGGGGAAAACGTCCTAACCCTCGGCTTCACTGTCGCCCTCTTCGTAATCGAAGTCTTCTTCCTCCTCTGGCCAATTCAACAAGCCAGGTGAGTACATTGAATGTACTCGCAAGCAATCCCCATTGGGGAGTATACGGCTATAATTCATGCAGGAATATTTCAAGGGACAGCTCTAACCTATGTTGGCAGTTGTGCGGAAATGGAAGTTCTGAATTTGAAAATACTGCATAATAGATTGTAAAAGCAGTTTGAAAAAAACTGGTAGCAAATCCACAACATTCCATCACATCCCTTCCTTTCTCATCTTGCGCGGTAAACACCGCTAAACATCTCCTGACCTAGTACCTGATAGCTTCCACTCACCGTCTATGGCTCCGCCCATCGAACGGTGGCTTCTACCTATCAGATAACTAGGTTTTCCAACACTAAGCCGTATTCCGGTCCCTCCCGGCAATACGGCGGGACTACTTCGGCAATTTCCTTACCACCGACACATGGTTTAAATTGCCCAACTGTGGACACATCATGCCCACGTCCTTAATCCATTTGCCCAACTTTGGCAAACAAAACTTAGTCTAGCCTGGGTGTGGCTGTGCCAGTCCATGTCCATAACCGAGGACGCGGCTATTCGAATAGATTTTAACACTCTGCAGAGGTTGTACGGCTTTACCCACAAGATGTATTAATCCCTTTGTGCCGAGTACTACTAATACACCTGATGAGGTATATTGGCAGGGATAATACAACGAGACTTTTCGCCTGCTTTCATACTAGAGTCGGACCCGCTAAATGAGTCTTACCCCAACTCCGGTTGTGCCCAGGCAGCCTGACACCACAACTCGGAGAAACGCTCATCTTTGTGTCGAATCTCTACCCACGCCTAGATGGAGCTCACTAAGAATCTCGACCCAAATAGCCCGAGGAGATTCTCTAGGGGCCCAACGTCCTACCTAGCACATACTTCTTACTTCCCACGGGTCCGAACTCTAGTATTAGGCGGGTTACCGAGTCAAGTCCTTCCCATAAAGGACATGTGGACGTACGGTGGGGGAACTGGTTTAGCGGCACGGTGGCTCGGTCCTTAACTGATTCGAGTAGGACTCCAGGTTATCAGCAATCACCGAATAGCCTCCAGCTACTTCGTCTCCCTTCAAACCACCTTACTTCCTACCCGAATCCAAACCATCTCCATCTCCATTTTGGGTTTTGGCAACATTTCATTTAAATTCACCGCGGATAACATATGCTATCCACGGGTTTGATTTTCCCATCCCCGGTTTTAAACAAAATTTTAATTTTAACTATAGCAGGGCTAAGCATTGGCTACTGCCTATAACCTTGGTATGTCGCCGGTTGGAAACCGACCGACAGATCTCTAGGGTTACAAGGAATTAGACATTCGATCCTAGTCTGAATGCATCTATCGGAATTAATTACCTCTACATAAAATACTATTTATATCATAGCATGCATGTTTCGAAGTCAAGATAAATATACTTCGCAAATATGGGATTCAAAATGGTCAAGGCGGGAGATTGCTTGAATGGCAGTTCCTGCCCTGGTGCCTGATGCGGGGTGATCACGGTTCGTCCTAACGCACGTACCTCACTCTGCTAACTACGCGTCGAAAGAAAGCATTGAATAAGAAGCAATCCGAAAACTTCCAGAAAATCAAACAACATGCACGACCAAAGAACTGGTGAATAACACGATGAACTGCGGAGTGTGTTTGCCCTAGAATGGTCAAGTTAGGGTTTGGGGGTTTCGGACAGCGATTAAGAATAGGATGCATATACCTGGAGTTTAGTTCAAGATTCGACCCTAAGATTTCATGGTTTAGGTTTATGGATGCAAAGAATGATGTTGACGATGGGTATGTGCATGGATTTTCACATGAAATGATAATGCTTATAAGGGGGAGGAGACATATATCTGGGTTTAGGCGATAGGTATGGTTCTAGGGTTTTGGGACATGGGTTCTCGGGTACAAAGAAGACTTTTGGCAGCGGGTATACGCGAAAATACCACATAAAATGACCATGCATTAGATCAGAGAATAGAGCTCATGTTATTAGGGTTTCGCGATCAAAATCGTTTTCCTTGATTCAATGGGTTGCTAAGGATATTCTAACATGTTAGTTTACAGGACTTCTATTTTGATCATTCTGAAAATCACCAGCATATGGTATATATATGGTTTTAGAAGGAGAGGAAAGCTAAAGAAATACTTTAAACTAAATACCTGCTGTACATGTGGAATTGGCTGCTAACTTTAATTCTAATCCCTATCATTTATATGCAAACGTTTTAAATCCTAAACAGGCGTTCAAATCGATCGACTAGAACTAAACCTAGGATGTCGGAACAAAACTCGGAGTGAGGGGTCGGCCACTAGGGCTGTTCAAAAGTTTATGCATGTGTATATGCTACATATGTGGAATCGGCTGCCTAATCAACTAACTCTAGTTCTATTCTTTATCAGCTCCCTTAAATGGTTTTGGGTTTTGACAAAAAGTTGGAGTTAGTGTTCGGAAGAACACTTTGGCTAAGCTTCCAAAATCGAAAACTTCATACCTATACGAGCTATGGAAAATCACAGATACCCTAATGCTACCGGATGGTAGGGGATTTATTCTTGGGCTGTTCATGGGTGCGTATATATACATTGCAAATGATTTAGAACTTAAAAACATAACCCTAGGCTTAAACCTTACTGCTCTCATTCAAAAGGTTTTAGAATTTGAAAATGTGTTTGAATCAACTAGAGGAAAGATTGTGGGATTCCAGAATTAAAAGAAATTGCATGCTGACAGTCGGTCACTAGGGTTTTAATCAGCTGGGATAGCGTGTGCAAATTGGGGATTAACCAGTGTATTAAGGGAGCTAACCTGGCCGGCCGACATGTGCCTTAATTAAACTCAAACGGCAGCACTAAAGCGCAACCGTTCGGAACCTGGCTCAGACAGAACTAAAGCTTACGGATTAAAACAATGCACTAACCTAACTACCCGGCCGACCAACTAGTTATGCCCTACAGTGGCCGGCGAGTGAACTAAACAGCAGAGTGAGGGCTCACGGGAAATAAAACAAGGGAAGAAAAAGGAACGGCGGCGCCTGGAGTTGGGGCTCGGCCGGCGGCTTACCCCCGATGCCCCGAGCGGATCTGAGGGCCGGCGGTGCTTCGGCTCGGCTGGCCGGAGCTCTGGCACTTGGCGGCCTTCGGCGCGGTTGGGAAGGCGGATTGGAGTCGGTCTGGCGGTGCTCGGCTCCAGCAGGGGAGGACCAAGGGGCGGCTGCTGGTTTGAGAAGGAGGCGGGAGCGTTGGGGAGGGGTGGTGACTACTGGACGCGGTGGAGCTCGGCTAATGGGCTGCTCGGCCCGCTTGGCTCCCACGCGCTCACCTGATGCTTCTCCCCGGTGTGAAAGCGACCGGGTTGGTCGGGCGTTCGGACAAGGGGCGGCGGTGGTTGGAGCTGGCGGCAGTTGGGGCTGTCGGAACACTAGGGGGTGGAGGATAGAGGTGGTTAGCCGCTGCTGGACTTGGTGGAGCTCAAGCTAGGCATTCTGGCTATTACTTAGATGGCTAACGGCGCTTGGATCAGTGGTGCGGGACAGAGAAGTGGCGGAGCTGAGCTCGGGTGGCCGGAGGTAGAGGGGAAAAGGAGAGGGCTTGGTTCTGGGCAGCTTGGAGCGGCTGTTGGGGAGTGGAGGTTGCTCAAAGCTCCCTTTTATAGCCCGACCGGAGCTAGGGGAGCTGGCGCGGCTGCTGCTCCAGTGAGGCGACGGCTCGGTGGGGAGAGTAATGGCGACTGGAGCCAGGGCAGGGACGAGGACAGCCACAGGAGGGTGGAGAGACGGCTCAGGGGTGCCTCTGTTGCTTGGACAAGCCTAGACGGCAGCAGGGAGGAAGAAGAAAGAGTGGGCGTGCACTGGCAGGGCTGGACGCATCTAGAGCGGCATGCCCATGCCAACGCGTGTCCAAACAAATTTTCCACGTGCACAACCATGTCAATTGGGATTGAGATGGCTCAAGAGAGGACTCTGCAAAGTTTGGCAGCAATTGACGCAACATGCAGGGCAGACCATGCATGGCAGGGTGTGACAAGTCTTCATTTCCTATGGTGGAGAGTGGACGTGAGCTGCCAGGGTGAGTTAAGGGTGATTAGAGGGATGAGGCAGAGAGAAAGTGACTTCCCAGAGAGAGCTAGCAGCTTTGGCAGAGGCACAGTGTGGTGATTTTATGCACGGAGTTAATACGGGGAAAGGTGCTCGGTGCTGGCTGTGCTGGATTCTTACATAGAACTTGACCATGTTATTAGATATTTGGACTCCGGGAAATGTGGGGATTGATGTGGGATTTTACCAGAATTTTCTGAGAATTAATTGTAGGGGTTGCAGTGCAATGCCCGAAGTTGACCTAAGATTTAATAATTATCTCTGTAATTATTTTTGTACTGGATGCTGTTATTTTATGTCATAATTAGGTTAAGGATATTGCCAGGTTGTTCCACGATTTGATTCGAGATTTGTGGATAAGACAAGAAGTGGTAGTCTCTGCAATTAGGGTTTTGGGAACGAAGGAATTAAATAAGGAGAAAGGGGGAATTCGGGGTCGAAACTAGGGTTTCGGAGTGCGGCAAGGAAGGGGGTGGATGGAAATGTCTCCGGAGCTTCGAGACGGTGCTTGGGCACAGATGGCGGGGAGGTGCCGCGAGGGCATCGCCGGATATCGATCGAACAGGGGGAGAGGGTGGATTCCTGGATTAGGGTTTTAGGAAGAAAAGATTAACCAAGATGGAAGAGATATCGGAGGTCGGAACTAGGGTTCCGGAGTGTGGCAAGGTAGGGGAATGGATGGAAAGGTCTTCGGGGTCTCGACACGATACTCGAAAATATGTGGGGCCAAAGTGCCGCGAGTGCTTTGATGGATTTTGCTTGCGCGACGAATTAGGGTCTTGGAAGAGCCGTATTTAATCAGAAGGCAATGTTTGGGGCTAGGGTCGGAGTTTTCGGTGCGCGGCAAGATGGGGTAGGGACTTGAGGGTCGGGTTGACACCTTTGTGTTGGCTTAGGACGCGTTGGTGGTGAGGTACCGTCGATGCGGTGGCATAAACGGCGCGTGTATGGCGTTACGTCATCTTACGTGTTAGGGTTAGCCGGGTCTGTGCGCGTGTGGCGGGGTTGGGTCTAAAGGATGCGTGTAAGGTTCGAAACATGCCAGATATAAGTGGGTTCAGAATAATACCCATGTTTTCGAATATCAGGGTGTTTTAGGGTTTTGCCCTTTCGTCGAATCAGGGAGAGAGGGGATGCACGTCGAAAGTATGTTTGTGGCTGGGAGAAAGGCTGTCGCAGCGGAGGAAAGGTTGTCGCGGTACTGCCACGGTGGGACTCGGTTGTCGCGGCGGAAAGGAACAGTGGCGTGACATTGCCGCGGCGGGGGAGGGGTTGCCGTGGCAGAGGCATGGCAGTGGCGGTAGCTGCTGTGAGATGTCGTGGCGGGGAATCGGTGGCGCAGCAGAAACTTGTCGCGGTAGGAACGGCTTGCCGCAGCAGAGAAGGATAGTAACGGCGATGGCAGAGGCCTTGCCACGGTAGAGAAAATGGGTAACGGCGGCTGCCGTGGCAAGAGCGTGGCAGCGGCAATGGTTGCCATGGGCTGTCGCGGTAGGGCAAGCTGGCTATGGCAGATGCCTCAGGTTGACGTGGCGGGGACGCAAGGGCGAACGGTCCCGCATGGAGACCAAGGGTAGAGCAGGGTTTCGACGAAGCGGAAATCAAGGGAGCAGGAACAGAGGGAACGATTTTGGTTGCTTTGCTTTAGGGTTTAGCAGGGACATGATTTGGAAGAAAAGTTTTAATTGGGTGTATTTTACATCAGCATTACCGGCAAAAAGTTTTTGTTAGCCCTAAATTTTGGGTTACGGAAATTAGGGTGTTACAAAGGTCCTGGTGTATTAGCCCGGCAAATGTTAGAGTTTGGACCCGTGGGAAGTATGGAGTTGTGCTAGTTAGATTGATATCTCTAGAGGGGCTCCACATGGAATGTGGGTAGAGTTCCGACACAAAGATGAGTCCACTCCGGGTTGTGGTGTCAGGCTGCCTGGGCACAGACGGAGTTGGGTAGATCTTGTCTAGCGGGTTCAGCTTTGACATGGAAGCGGGTGAACACCTTGTTGTAACACCACTGCCGGCACATCTCTTGGAATGTGCTCACCGGGCCCTGGCAGCAAGGGTGATTTACATCTTGTGGGTAAAGCCGTACAACCTCTGCAGAGTGTTAAAACTATTCGAATAGTCGCGTCCTCGGTTATGGACACGAACTGGCAAGGCCACACATTGGTTAGACTAAGTGTTGTTTGTGAAAGTTGGGCAACGGGATTAAGGACGTGGGCATGAAGTGTCCACAGTGTGCAATTAAGGCCATGTTGCGGTGGCAAGGAATTGCAGGTGAACGATCTCCGGTTGTTTGGTCAAATGGTGAAGGACCATACGGGCCGGTGCTGTAAGACCTAGATGCCGGTTAGATGGAGCTATCGATTGGTGGATGGAGCTATCCAAGGATAGATGGAGCCCCATCGATAGGTGGAGCTAACGGCAATAGGAAGTTAGCTGAGTAGTAGTGACTACTCGATGCATTGAGATGAATTACTATATTTGCAATACCGTGAAGTTTTCCAAACAATGCTTTCGAATCTATTATTCATATTTACATTGAAAACTTACTTTTCCGCACAACCTCCAACTTAGGTTAGAGCTTCTCCCTTGAACCCTACTTTGCATGAAATACTTCCGTATACATCTTCCCCGGGATGATTGCTTGCGAGTACATTCCATGTACTCACCTGGCTTGTTGATTTGGCCAGAAGAAGAAGAAGTCTTCTCCGACGACGACGACAGTGACTACGAGGACTAGGGCGTTTCCCCAGTCAGTTGCCTGTCGGGTTGGCATATTGACGGGTCTATCTACGTTTTATTATCTTCCGCTGCTGTTTAATTTCGGCCTTCCAGCCATGTTGTGTAAAAAGGACCAAAATGGCCTATTTGTGTAATAAAACGTTGATGTATGACAATGCTACTAAGTTGTTTGTGTGTACTGGCTACTGATCATGGGACCAGTACAGGAAACACAATGAGCTTATCCGACCATAAAACCGGGTACGCCACAGGTTCCGAAGTGTGGCAAGGTGGAAAGGGAATATGGAGACTCGCGGGAGTCCTCATACCTTGGTCTGGGAGTACTCGGTGGCAAGGTGCCGTTGGCACATTAGCGTATAAGATATAGGTACCAAGTTACCAGTTTTGACCCGTAGTCAGGGGAGGAAGGGTTAGAGTTTGGTGTATGTTCGTGTATATAAAATATAAAAGTGATATATATATGTGCACACACTCATGATACGACATGGCGAAGTAGACGGCAGAAGTTCATTTCGTTCGGAAGAGGTTTGCGACATCTATACGTTTCTATTTCACAAAGGTACCGTGTGGGCATGCAACCGCGGATATTGGTCTAGGTTAAATTGACTAGGAAAGAAGAAAGCATGCCGAAGGTGTGTTCCTGTTTTGGTCCATAGTCGCATCGTGAGTTGAACCGAAGTTTTAGTTTGGCGTTATTAGCGAAAACATTTTTGTTGGCCCTAATTTTCCTGTTTTAGAAAATCGGGGTGTGATACACATATGCAGCACTCACGTTACAGTGGTTTGTCAATGGCTCAGATAGCTCGCATGTGTGGTTTATCAAGACTGTTATCTCAAAATCCGTAGAAAGGCCCACGTGCTGGTTTGCACGGATTCTTGTTTTTGTTTTGTATTCACGACTTATGGAGATAGCATACTTCGTAATGGTGGTCTTCGCAGCCTGCTTGGTTGGAAATCGTTGGCCAACCATGAGAGTGCTCTCATCAAAACCCCAGCGTGAATTGACATCACGTGAGATCACAAGGTTCTGTATTGTCAATTCATCCATTTCCTCCACAGTAGCTGTTTGAGCACCGCCTGTAGCATCACCTCCATCCTCGTTACTACCATTAGATTCTTGCTTGTCCTCTTCATCCGAATCCAACTCATTCGACATGGTTGGTAAGACTTCGAATAAGTCTACACGAGTGGACCAGAATGGACCTGCGTCTTTGTTACTGACTAACTGTCCTTCTTCTTCATGCGTGGGGTTGTCCTCCGTCGCTGCTAGCACTATTTCATGACTTTCTTCTGTGGCAGCACGTTGTAACTCAAGTGCTGCACTACAGCCTTCATCACGATCAACAAATTGAACATACACCATTGGGTGACCGTACATCGCGGCTCCAGGAGTGCTGACAAGCCTCATGTATCCAGCCCATGACACATTGCCGGTGACCTTGTGTAGCTCCCACAGGGGGTGCGATGACCCTTCAGTGTAAGTTGTACATGTTACTGCCGCAATGATAAGCTTCTTACGCGCTGTCTCCCAATCAAACTCCCGACATATGCACCTCCTTAGGTCAGACATACTAATCTCCACCAAACCTTCTATTCGTGCAACCTTAAACTGGCATTGTGACAGATCGAGCCCACAAGGCCCGTCCCGTATTACATTGCCTCTGTAAAACATTAACAATTCATTCATTGTATCTACGTATGCATAAAACATAGATTGCATATAGTATTATCATTTTTAATATAATAAATCTAATACTAATACAATTTCATATGACATATAATAATAATAATACATTAAAAAAATATCGCTACTACAGTACTGCAACAGTGATATCTGCAGTACTGCAACAGTGACATCTACGTGACATCTATAGTATAGCGACAATGACATCTACAGTGACATTTGTAGTACTGCAACAGTGACATCTACAGTACTACGACAGTGACATCTACAGTACAATGCATTTCTGATCTGACGTGCAATGCACGTACTGTTTACTAGTATTATCAAACATAATTCCTTAGTCAAATATTTTTAAATTTTTCCACTGCATAAATTAATTTTTAGTACAATATTTCATGTTTTCGATTTCTAACATTATGTTTCTCAGTTTTACAGTGTAATAATATTAGTAAACGAAAAAATATATTATTTCATAGATGCACTTACTAAAATATAGTAGTCCACATGCACAATTATTTGCATATAGAATTTTATTACCTCAACCAGCGGTTCACCGCTAAATCGATGAATCTTCCAATTGCAATACAAATATGATCCATAATCCACCCTTCAAGCCATCATCATATCAATATGTACTCTGCTTACTACATTATGAATGACAACATTGTGTTCAAAATTTATAACACTGTACAAACATGCTAAACAGCTAATTATTCCCTAATTAACTCTTTTTTTCAATATAAAACAAATGATGACTACCAATACTAATATAGATAACTTGAATTAACTAATTAATCATTACGTAATACAAATATTATTATTTGAGGTCCACAAATTAAACTAACATCATCATATCAATTCTTCCTCGTATCACATTTAACACGTACAATATCAGTGTCACATCATATTTCTCACTACCCGGACAACTCACCAGTAAGTTCCATGTGAATGCTTTTACCTTAGTTTGCACATGCAGACTTCATTCATGTTTCCTTCGAATGTTACAGCCCGTGATTTGAACTCCAAATCATTTTCAAATCTCCCACCCTTCAAGGTATCATCATATCAATATATTATCCGGTCTCTACATCACGAATAACAAGATTATGTTCAAATTTATACCACTGTAAATACATACTAAACATTGCATACATCCTGACAATTAATATTTTTTGTCCCAGAAAAATATCTAAAACATCACATGTAATGTTGCATATATGACATACATCAAAGAAAGTAGCATGCTAATTTTTGACTAACCAAACAACTAATCGGCAACTTACATGTGAAATTTTCTTACCTCTACTTGTACATCTTGACTTGATTTATTTTTTGTTCAACTACTGCAGCCAATGATTTCAGATCCAAAATCTACAAAAATCCCTCCAAAGTTCTAACTTCCCTTCTTGTTCTTCTCTGCTGTTCACATGGGAAGCGCAAGAATGCCAGGAGGAAGAGGTAGGGAATGAGAAGGTGACGGTGAGCTGCACCACGTCTCGGGTTATAAAGACTGGAAAGCCTCGGATGCTCTGGTCTAATCGCAACAGGGAGAAAATGTCACGTGAATAAATGTGAGAGGAAGCTAAATGCATCAGGAAACTAATTGGAATGTCGGGACAGGAAATGGCAGCGCACAGATTTTGAGGAGCACGAATTTTGAGATTTCTGGGCTGTTGGCGCGTACGGAACCACCTCGCGTGGGTGGGGGGTGCGGCAGGCCACCTCGCGCGGGTGGAGGGTGCGGCAGGCCAGTTAGGGGCGCGGCAGGGCATGGTCGCAGGTCCCGGGTGGGGCAGGAGGCTCATTTTTTATTTTGATTTTTACAGGGGTTATTTTTATCATTCACCCGCACCAGGAGGTCAAATTTGACTTTCTCCCCTTTTCATGGCACGTTTGACCTGTCGTTCCACGGCACCCTATCCATCGGTGGAAATGTAAGCGCACTTCAACTGTCTAGGGAACAAAAATCCTCCTTTGGAACACTGTAATTTTCTAAGATACTGTAATTTTTCTGAAGTTTCTGTGTAGATTAGACCGTTACATGTGAAATTCTGCAAACTGTTTATTAGGATTTCTGAAAATTATATTGCCTCCTTGATTCCGGTGCTTGGGGTTGGGTGGTTGGAGGGATTTTCTCCAAACTGCTTTGTTAGCTATTAACATGCACGGAAACAGGGGCGAGCGTTTTCTCGTATCATCGCGTGGCTGGCTGTGTGCACGTCGCTAATGGCAATGATTTGGATTAAATGACATGCATAAATGGGGAGGAAAGCTTGGCCTGCACGGCTCCGGAAGGCTAAAGGACTGGCCTTGCGTGCGACGGGCGGCTCTTTGGAGCACTGACAGGTAGCCCCACCGCTGCGTGTGGGGATATACTTTTTTCGTGTAGTAATGTGGATGGTTGGCTGTAATAATGTAGCAAAAACAAAACTAGGATCTATAATAACAGCGGGTAGAGAATGGAGTAAATGTAAATCAGCGACTGCTACTACACGTGATCTGGATGCCGTTTGTTGGATCCGGACCTTCCTATGCCAAATTTTAATAGAGGCATTAGAGCGACCGAATGGTACGTGCCTTAGGAAGAAGTCATTTTTTTGCAGAGATCTCCTCGCAAAAGAAGAAAGAAATGCAGAGATATCGCAGAGGGCCCTGTAGTAATTATACACGGTCGCATCTTTGTAAGTATCTATGCGGGACCCTAACCATCGTGCCTCTTTTATTTGTAGCCGTGGAAAAGTAGCCCGCGTCTAGTGAAACGCATCGCCCTGAATCATGAATAAATGGGGCACCTACCAGTGACACTGCTAAACTAGCCGGCGGCATCACTAAAAAGAGAAGGGCACGCTGCTCCACTAATCGAGCCCTCCGCTTCATTCAATCCTCTCGCCGGTTTAAGGCCTGCCCCACCAGCCTTCGCTGCGGCCGGGGAGGGGAGTGAGTGGCTGGCCATGGCCGTAGAATTTTTTTAAAAATATTATCTTTCTTAAAGTTCAAAATTAGAGAGCATAAATTACATAATTAGAGAGGCATGTGAGGCCTGACAGGAGACTATCAGCCAGCAGTTGACCGATAAGGAGCCCAATCGGCTAGCTCTAGGCTAACAGCCCCTGTCGGCCAACCAAGAAACGACATGTACTACTACAGATACCATTTAGCGGGACACCTCCTGTACAGACGGTAACAGGGAGCCGTTTGTACAGTGCTTATCACAGACGGTTCCAAACTTGAATCGTCTGAGAAAATGACGACCAAGAATGCCGAACAAGCAGGACGGTACAATACAGACGATTCCCTAGAGCAACCGTCTGTACAAATAATACAGACGGTTGCCTATTGAGACCGTCTGTACTGGGAAGCACAGTACAGACGGCTCCCAACCCAGACCGTCTGTACTAAAGTCACAGACGGTCCCAGTTGGGAGCCGTCTATACTAACCCCCACAGTACAGACGGTTCCCTACTTGGAGCCTTCTGTACTAATATGCATAAGCTCACTCCCACTTTCACTCCCAGCAGAGTTCCTGACCTCCTCTCGAGCCGCCCGCAAGCGCCGCCACCGACCGAAGCTCGTGCCGCCGCCGATGACCTCCCCAAGTTGCCGCCGTCGCCCGCCAACAATCTCCCCAAGCCGCCGCTGCCGCCCCGCCCCCGAAGCTTCCCCGTCGCCGGTGGCCTCCACCTCGCCGCCCGCCTCGCCCCGCCGCGTCCGAGCCCCGCCGCCTCCCGGTAAGCCGCCGCGCTCCGCGCTCCCACCTCCCTCCACCGCCGCGGTCCCGTGCCACCACCGCTTGCTAATGCCACGGTGCTCGACCGGCGTCCCGACCGCCTTAATGAAGCATTAAGGCTAAGCCAAATAAAAAATAAAAAATAAAAGAAATGAAAATATGACATGTGGGCCCCACATGTCAGTGTCTACTCAAATTTTGACCAGTGGGACCCACCTGTCAGATTTTTGTATTTATTTATTCATTATTTTTACTGAGGAAAAGATCAAAAAGAGTATTTAAATATTTAAATCTTATAAAAATCATAGAAAATTCATTATTAGTCAAAAATACAAATAATATATCAAAATGTTCAGAAAAATAAGATCTATGCAATTATGTCATTTTCATTCATGTTTGCATTGTAGAAAAAATAAAATTGACTAAAAACTCAAATTAGGGTTTTCGGAGCAGCCGGAGAAATTCGGATCGCGATATTTTGAGCGTCCGGACTCCGATTAAATTGATTCCATTTGCATTAGTCTTTATTTTATGTCCTCTATGCCATGACATGCATTTCATCTCATGCCGATGTTTCGCATTTTGATATTTATGTTTATACCCTTAAACCCTTAAATTGCAGTACGATTTCTAGAAAAATCATGCTAGCTCCAAAATTAATATATGTTGCACCAAAATTCAACATTTGATATATGTTGTATCTTGGCTTAATTTTATTCGTGCATCAACATGTAAAATTTTGACATATATAGGAATGTTGCCTTTCTAGATTATTTAAAAAATTAGATACTGACTTTATTTGAATTTTGCATAGTTGGGATTACATATTACTAAAAAAAGCTGAAATGTAGTGTTTTAGATGAATTTATGTACGAACTTTATTACATGGACATTACTTTGGTAGCTCCTTTTTTTCGATGAGAAGCTAGGTGGCTTTCTTTTATTAGGTCAATTTAACACTAATTTCCTTGTTGTGCAGCGCGTGTAGCTAGATGGATCGGGTGTGGATTTACGGTTCTCGTACGAACCAAGGGTACCTTGATGGTGTGACGAATTTTCTGAGAGTTGCCGAGGAGGATAAGTTGAAGAAGGGTGTTGAATTTATATATTGTCCTTGTTACAATTGTAGAAATGAGAGATCATTTCTCAGACAGAAGTTAGCCCTACAGATCCAAGCGCACTTGATTATTAGGGGCTTCAAACCGGACTATACGTGTTGGACCAAACATGGTGAAGAGCAGAACATGTTACACGAAGACGTTGGCATCGTCGAAGAACCCAAAGTCAACGAAAGGAGAGAAGATGACGAGGAAGTAGGTGTAGACGATGATTGTGGCCGCGCGGAGGAAGTAGGTGCAGACGATGATTGTGGTGGCGCAGAGGACGATGATAGGTTGGATCAGATGCTGCGTGATGCTGACGTGAACTTTAATACTGAGAGAGACTTAAACAAGTTCATGTACTTGATTGAGGACTCAGAAAAACCTTTGTTTCCGGGTTGCAAGCCGAAATACACAAAGCTGTCATCCGTGCTCGAGCTGCTTAAATTGAAAGCAAGCTATGGTTGGTCAGACAAGAGTTTCACGGCGCTCTTAGGTCTCCTATCGGAGATGCTTTCGGATGGAAACGAGTTGCCCAAAAAACACATACCGAGCAAAGCAGGTGGTTTGTCCACTGGGGATGGAGGTAGAAAGGATACATGCATGTCTGAACGACTATATCTTGTACCGTAATGAATTATCGAACTTGCGTTCATGTCCAGTGTACAAAGCATCTCGTTACAACCGTAAGAGTCAACCAGACGACGGCGAGTCTTTCATTGAGCTGAAGAAAGGAATTCCTGCTAAGGTGGTGTGGTATCTGCCCGTAATTCCGCGTCTGAAGCATTTGTTTGCGAACCCAAAAGAGGCCAAATTGTTGTGCTGGCACTCGGAGGACGGTAAGGAAGATGGAAAGCTAAGATACCCTGCCGATTCCGCGCAGTGGAGAAACATCGACATGATCTTCGAACACTTCGGTGCGGAGCCGAGGAATATAAGGTTCGCGTTGAGCACGGATGGAATGAATCCTTTTGGCAACATGAGCAGCCGGCACAGCACTTGGCCAGTTGCTCTTAGTATGTACAACCTACCACCTTGGCTATGTATGAAGCGGAAGTACATCATGATGTCGCTGCTTATCCAAGGCCCGAAGCAACCTGGGAATGATATTGATGTATACCTAAGACCTTTGGTGGAAGATCTGAAAACACTGTGAAACAAAGGGGTGCAGGTATGGGATGCGTACAAACAAGAGAACTTCACCCTACACGCCATGTTGTTCTACACGGTCAATGATTTGCCTGCCCTACGTAACCTTTCGGGTCAGAGTAAAGAACCAGACAAGGCTTGCCCTCAGTGCTTGGATGGTACTGTGAGTAGGTGGCTGGCCCACTCCCGTAAGACGGTGTTCATGCGCCACTGTAGGTTCCTTAAGAGGAATCACCCGTACCGCAATATGAAGGAGCAATTTGACGGGATGAGGGAGAGAGCTTTATTTTCAAGGCATTACAGCAGGCAAGAGGTGTACAATATGGTTAAGGATATCGATGTTGTCCTTGGAAAGAGTGGTAAAAAAGTGAAGGCCAGCGGCATGTGGAAGAAGAAATCAATATTTTGGGAGTTACCGTATTGGCAGCACCTTGAAGTTCGCCACTGCATCGACGTTATGCATGTAGAGAAGAACGTGTGTGACAGCCTGATTGGTCTCTTACTTAATATTCCAGGGAAGACGAAGGACGGCCTCAACGCACGTCTCGACTTGGTTGACATGAAGATCAGGCCCGAGTTGGCACCTGAGCCCTCCCAAAAAGGCAGAACAAGGCTTCCTCCGGCCTGCTATAACCTGAAAAAGGCCGAGAGGACCAAACTATGTCGGTGCTTGCAAGGTGTGAAAGTTCCATCTGGTTACTCCGCCAACATCTCGAAACTTGTTTCGATGGAAGATCTAAAATTACTTGGCATGAAATCCCATGATTGCCATGTGTTGATGACATAGATGATTCCTGTTGCAATCCGAAATATCCAGCCGAGCTATCTCCGAGACACAATCATTAGGCTGTGTTACTTCTTCAACACAATCTCTCAGAAGGTCATCGATCCCGAAGCACTAGATGTGTTGCAGGCCGATGTGGTGAAGACATTATGTCATCTTGAGATGTACTTTCCTTCGTCGTTTTTTGATATCATGGTCCATGTTATTGTCCACCTCGTGAGAGAGATAAAGATCTGTGGACCGGTATTTCTACGTCAGATGTACCCGTTTGAGCGGTACATGGGAATTCTCAAGCAGTACGTACGAAATAGATCACGTCCGGAGGGCAGCATCGTCGAAGGTTACACAACCGAAGAGGTGCGAGTTCTGCATCGATTACATGGACCAGCTCAAACCAATATGTGTGCCTATGTCTCGCCATGAGGGGAGACTGGATGGCAAAGGGACCATAGGGAGGAAATCACTCATTCCTAACTACGCGGTGTTATCTCAAGCCCATTTCACAGTCCTGCAACACATGACTGAAGTAGCCCCGCATATTAACATGCATAAGGATGAGCTACGCAGAGAGAATCCAGGCCGTACGGAGGCTTGGCTTACCAGACAGCACAACCGCAGCTTCAACAACTGGTTGCGGGTTCGAAGTACACCAGCTACAACAGAGGAGAATATTGGCTGGTTGGCCAGATGGCCAAGTCACACAATCCTAAAATTTGAAGCACAGGATATGAAGAGCACGGTACAGAACAGCGGTGTCCGCATAGATGCCTTCCAGGACAAACGTGGGGTGTGTGTGTACTACGGGTACATTGAGGAGATCTGGGAACTCGACTATGTACGTTTCAAGATCCCCCTCTTTCGGTGCCGTTGGGTCGCACTCTCAAGTGTTAAGGTCGACAAGTACGGCATGACTACAGTGGACCTCGAACATGCAGCATACAAAGATGAACCATTTGTACTCGCTAAGCAAGCTGTTCAAGTCTTTTATGTCCAAGACCCGGCAAATCAGAAACTTCACGTAGTCCTTCAGGGGAAAAGAAGGATTGTCGGAGTTGAGAATGTCGTGGACGAAGAAGAGTACAATCAATTTGATGAGTTCCCTCTCGGAGATGGCACCGCGCTGAACGAAGAACAACTACCGATCGGGGCCACCTGCTATCTGCGCGTCGATCATCAAGAAGGGCTGGTTGTTAAAGGAGAGTAGGTTATTTTGTATGATGTAACCCAATTGTTATGTATCGCCACTAGGGTTTTCTGTATGAACTATTAATGCAATAATAGGTTTACAGATTTTGAGTTACAGTAATATGAATGAGACCTACACCATGTGATAGTACATATGAAACCATAAATTTACCAAAAAAATCATGTCCTGTGGAGTTTGTTTGCGTTAGTTATGAATTTTACAAGTTTATGGGTTTAAGGGCATTTTCAAACTTTTCCATAACAGTAACATGAATAACAGTTATACCATAAAATTGTACAAATTAAAATATGAATTTACAAAAGAAGTTCAACTCATTTGGAATTCATATGAATTTTCTATGATTTTTAGAAGTTTAAGTCATTTCTAGCATTTTCTGTCTTATCCTTAATAAATCAATAACATTGAAGTCTTATTACTCAGCCAGAGAGCATGACAAGTGGGACCGTAGTTCAACTCGGCCAAAATCTTTGTACAGACGGATCGTAACATAGATCCGTCTGTACTAATCATAATACAGACGGCTCCTCACCGACAACCGTCTGTACTAAGAAACAAGCGTCCCGCCTGCAATATTAGTGCAGACGGCTCCGTATTGAGAACCGTCTGTAATAATTTTAGGGCAGATGGTTCGTGGTGTAGAACCGTCTGTACTAAGAATAGTGCGGATGGTTTGTAGTATAGAACCGTCTGTACTATTAGTCCAGACGGTTCGTTATTCTGGACCGTCTGTAATACCGTCTTAATAAATGCCCCCGCGGCCTCCTCTTTCCAAACCCGCACCGCCAGTTTCAATTTGCTTCGCTAACCCTAGTCTTTCGCGCCCGAACTCCGAGCCGCCACCGCCGCACATCACCGCTGTCGCCCGGGCTTCTCCTCCCCGGCCTCGCCGGCCTCCCCGCTCCTCTCCGGCGGCCGCTCCTCCCCGAGACGCGCACCCGACGTTGCCGCCGCCCCGAAGACCTCCTCCCCGAAGCCCTCTGCCCCGACGCCGCTGCCGCCCTGAAGACCTCCTCCCTGAAGCCCTCTGCCCCGACGCCGCCGCCGCCCCGAAGCCCTCTGCTTCGACACCGCCGCCGCCGCCCCGAAGACCTCCTCCCCGAAGCCCTCTGCCCCGATGCCGCCGCCGCCCCGAAGACCTCCTCCCCGAAGCCCTCTGCCCCGACGCCGCCACCGCCCAGAGCCGCTGCTCCCCGAGGAGGTTTGCAGGCCCCAAGCCGCCGCCCGTGCACTGCTCGTCCCCGCCCCCGACCTCCCGACGTGGTCCGCCACCCCCAATCCGCTGCTCCCTTAGTAAGGAGCCGTCACCCTAAATCCCTTTCTTTCCCCCAACCTTTCTCTGATTATTCTAAGAACTAGTTGTTACTTTGTTTAAATTTCTGTGAATTAGCCTTCGGTTCGAAGATTGATGCTATTGGATGTTCTAATTAAGCCTTAATTTTTTAACAAAAATAGATATTGATCTTGATTTGCTTATGCTAGCATGGTTGATTATTAACTTGAAAGAACATATGGTATATTAATCCCTTGATGTTTAAATTCTCTATGCATAAGTAATAATTTGTGGTGTTACCTCATGCTTCCGATGATACTAGATATATATGTTGTTAATGGCATGCTAGATTTTTTAGGTAGGCCTGACCTTCTATTCATGTACACAAGTATGATCCTAGTGCTATGGTGCATGTGTATTAATTTGGGCATTATGCCTTTGTTTCTTCTTGTGCTTATTGCCCCTGAATATTAGTTGAAGTGTTTCTTAGCTACTAGTAATATGAGCTATTGCATTCCTAGAGTTCATGTGTAGGTAGAAAGGATGCTTCTGTCTTTATATGATATATGCTATTGTCTTTTATTATTTGTTACAGGAAAGATACAGTGTTCTTGTGATGTATATATGCTATAGGCTAGTGGTTGTGGTGTATATATGATATTTACTTATCTACTACCTTCTTTCTTGTTTAATTTGATGAAAGAATACTTGCAATTGCTCACAACATTTGTTCCTACCAACAAGACTCATATGGGTGTTTGAACAAAAATATTTCTTAGTCTAGCTAGTGATGATGCTAAGCGTCGGAAGCAAATTGTTCTTCCCAATGTGTTTCTTTAATTAAGGCAGAACAGACTTCTCATGTATAACTCATGTATAAACAGACTTCTCATGTATAACTCATGTATAACTCAATTTTCTATGTCCAAATGAAGCTTACAATGTAGAAGAGCAGTAGTGGCTCACCTTAAATAGGTTGTTGTCTAAACGACACCCAAGATCCTCAAACACCAGGAGCAGCAAGGAATAAGAAGGAACTCAAGAGGATGAGCCGAGGCATGAAATGAAGCCATGAAGTAAAACTGAAATGGTGGATGTTCTGAAATGGTGGATGTAAAACTGACTAATGTAATATACATGAAATTTCATATTTGGTGAATGATAAGAAAAGATACTAAGACTTCTATGCCCGCTGGTGGCCTTCTTTCCTTCTTCCCCTCGTATGGTCCTAGGCTTGGCGTCCCGTACTCATGCTAATTATTCTCTGCTCTCTACATGAATGCATATATCATTGATTCCCTCGCCCAAAAAGAAGATTATAGGTGATTCTTTGATCATCATATTTTACTCAAGCCGTACATAGGTGTTTCTTTATTGTTACATCTTTGATTCCCTCACCCAAAAAGAAGACTTCGTTCGTAGCATACATAATGTCTGGAATTAGTTCGTGAACTGTATATTTGAATTTTTCGTCTTTTGAAGATGGCGTCTAGAGATGAACGTGAACTGCCTTCGGCCTCTTCTCCTCGACAACATGAGCTGGACTTGTGTCCTCAACCAGCTCAACCGTTGCCTGAACAACATGCAGAAGCCTCGTCTCATGAGCAAACCGAAGAATCGGGTGGGCAGAAGCGAAAGCAAGGTGGCCGAGGCAAAAATAAAATGCCCAAGGGTCACTACACAATAACTGACATCAGTGATGAGGGTGTGCCCACATTGCCTCAGCAGGCTCAGGCGGCATTCCATAGAGCATGCGCTTCACTGGTGAGGACAAAGGTCCAGATAACGTATGCCAGTTGGCCGTCAGTGCCGGATAACGAGAAAGAGTTCCTGTGGAACACCATCAAAGCACAATTCGACTTCCCCGAAGGTACCGAGAAGGCCGTGGAAAGACAGGCAAAAGCCAAGATGGGCAAGGCATGGAAGACCTTCAAAAGCGAGCTTTACAACACGTACGTGATGAACGATCTTATGCCCTACAGGCAGGACCCAGACACTTAGGGTACTTGGAGGATCAATAGACGGAATTTGTGGAGAGGTGCACGTCGGAGGAATTTGTGCAGTGAAGTCAAGCAAACAGGGTGCGCCAGGCACGCAACATTCACCCCCACAGGCTCGGCACCGGTGGGTATGCGCGCAAAGAGTTGGAATGGAGAAGGGAGGACGAGCAGGCATCTCAGGAGAGTCGCGCGACACCGTTCTCCCAAATCCTAGAGAGGCGGGCCCGGAACTGGTATCGCGCGAGGGCCAACATCTCGGGTGATGGCACCATCGCCTTCAGCAAGCCCGAAACCGTGCAAGTGGCTGAAAACATCCTGCGACTGTCAGAACAATCCGTGTAAGGAACTTTCCAAGCAGCCAGGGAAAAGGATATACTAACCTTGGCTCTGGGAAACAAAGAGCACCCGGGTCAAACGCGTGGCGTGGGGGTGACGGTTCCATGGAAGTTGGGATTCCCCGACGATGCAGGTTCGTACAAGAGTCGGAGGAGAACGAAAGTAGAGCGCGAGGCAGCCGAGCGTGAACGGATGAAAAGAGAGCTGATGGAAGAAATATATGCAGGCCTAGAACAGAGGATCGATGCAAGGGTCGAAGAACGGGTACGGCAGATAAGGCAGGAGGATGCAGCTCGCGGCCGAACGTAGCCCCGCAGGCTCATCCCCACATGCTCGGCGCTGGAGTAGCTGCGCATCCGTGGAAAATGACAATGCCGAAGACGTTCATGAACAAGCTGCTCATGACCACGTTCGAGATGACGTCTGCGCCGACGACTTATATGTCGAGGACTTTCCGTGTGAAGACGTCAGCGAAAGATTCCCTGTCGACGACATACAGGTGGCAACTAAGTGCAAGCTCCTCGTGCCCAGCTGTTTTGGCCCCACTGACATGCTTGAGGTTGGCACGCGGTTAGCATTTCCATATGTTGAAGACTCGACGGTGCACGGAGTTCCGCTAGCGGCGGGTAACGCCAAGGTGGCAGTGGACATGGTGCATGCGAATTGCTCCTCCTTTACACTTCCTATACGTCCGGAGGATGACGTCACGACACTGGGGCAGGCCGTCCACACATTCATCCAGTGGCCGAAGAAGTACATTTCGCTGGTTGCCCCTACACCTCCTGCACGGCCGCTGTCTCCGGTACGTTACGGTAAAGATTTCTCAATCCGTGCTCCTCCACCGAAGGTGAAATCCGGTTCAGCACAATCTCAGCAATCTAGTAAATCTAGCCAACAGGCTGCCAAATCGATTCCTCAAGCTCAGCGTAGGGCCACCAAAAATAGCACAAAGTCGGCCAAGGGCAAAGAGGTAGACGAAGAACCCGAGATAAGAAGCTACATGGAACGGCAGCCGCTAGTGACGCGGGCGGAGTTAGAACGACTTGGTTGGGCAGCTCAGATTGTGCACGATTTTTACATGAAGAGGTCCAACAAGGAGACAACGCTTCCTCAAAATATCGGCACCACGTTCAAGCGGCAACATTTCCTCCATCCAGGTGGAACCTTTACCGTCGAGTTCAAGGATTTATCCGACCTCTACCATCATGACGCCCTCGATGTCAGCCTATTAAGATGCTGGACACTGTAAGTGTTCTCAATCACGGTTTATGCTAAATGAATTGCCTAACTTATTGATACGCTCTTTCAATAACATTACTTTTATGTGTAGACATATGATTCAAGAGGTTAGGGTAGAAAATCATAATATCGGATTCCTCGATCCACAAGTGGTCATATGCACAATGGTCCAATTCCAGCCGAAGGAGGTCGAGGAATACATTTCGGACGCCATGCTCCTTCTCTGTACTAAGTTCGTCATTCTTCTACCGTACAACTATGGATTCCACTGGATGCTTGTCTGCCTCGAGCCACAACATCTACATGCCATGTACTTCGACTCCAGGGACTACCCACCAGAGAACTACGCATATTTGATGATGGTGCTCGACGGGGCGTTCAAGAAGTATGTTGCCAAAGGGGGGGTTGTGAAAACAACACAAACCGAACCGAGCCACCGATTTCATTTCCCGATAATAATTCCTCCCTCGCCCATGAATAATCACCTCGCATGTTCTAATATGTATTTGGTAAAACTAAATTACCCTGCACGTAATCATGATTTCTACAGTGCCACAGGTAGCCGCCGAGCAACAATCTCTGTGGATACTATGTCGCAACATATATGATGCAGATCGTTCGCTCTAGTCTGGTACATGTGGAGGTTAGTGTCATTACACTATATGTAGTTGCATTTTTCATCGTTCGGACGTTGTGCCTAACCTAGCTATTTAATTTCCTTCTGCAGAATTTTAAGTTTCCTACAAATGTTGTTTTCACAACATTTGTTCAAAAACAGTTAATAGCTTTCATACTTAGAGAGTTAATAGCTTTCATACTTAGAGAGTTGTTGAAGGAAACCGGAGAATTCCATTGTCCTAAAAATGTTGCTCCTCAATGACTTAAGAGTTTTTTTCCCTAACAATGACTTCTCTTCTAATTTGTCGATGAATTACTGCATGTGAATGACTTTGTGGCTGAGAATGACGTTTAATGTGGTTATGGATGAGTTACTGCTTCTAAATGACTTTGTGGTTGAGAATGACGTTTCATGTTTGCTTCTAAATGCTTTGTCTAAGATCAATGACTACATTGTGTGTCTGTGTATGCTATGCCTATGATCGATCACTTTGTTTCCAGCGTTTTCTTGGCCGCGGCAGGACCGCGGCAGCATCGGACATTTTTACCCTGCCGCACGGCTGGCGCAGCAGCAGCAGAAACGGCAGATTCCGCTGCCACGGCAGCAGGCGGCAGCACCGTCGCCATGACGCACTGCTGCCGCAGCAGCACCGTCGCCCTGTCGCATGGCTGCCGCGGCAGCCGAAGCGGCACGGCAGCAGGCGGGAGCACCGTCGCCCTGCCGAACTACTGCCGTGGCAGCAGAAATGGCTGATTCCCCTACCGTGGCAGCAGGCGGCAGCACCGTCGCCCTGCTGCACTGTTGCCGCGGCAGTAGAAACGGTTTTTTCCGCTGCCGCGGCAGCATTGTCGTCCTGCCGCAGCCAGTAGTACAGACGGTTCCAGGGGAAGAACCGTCTGTACAAGTGCTTTTGAGGTACTGTTCAAAGCATTTCTACAGACGGTTCTACGTATGGAACCGTCTGTACAAATGATTTGTACAAACGGTTCTAGGAATGTAACCTTCTGTACAAATGCTTTTGAGGTACTGTTCAATGCATTTGTGCACATGGTTTTGTGGATGGAACCATCTGTACAAATACTTCTGAGGTACTATTCCAGCGAATATCATAGACGGTTCGAGTGTGGAACCGTCTGTACTACGTATGTGTACAGACGGTTCAATAACCGTCTGTACAAACCTGATTTGTACTGACGGTTTCGTACAGACGGTTCGAAAAATCGTCCCGCACGGTGTTTCCGAACCGTCTGTACAAATCGATTCTATACTAGTGATGGTACAACTGCTTTTAGCATGAAAGCCTGTCAGCCTCTAGCTGGCTGGTTAGACCCAGTTATCCAACCGGCGGCCTATTGCCTGTCCAGATTTATGATTTTTTTGGCTAAAACAACCTCCCTCCCCCTGTCTATCTTTTGTAAAACTAGCCTCCAAATTTCAGTGACAAAAATGTCACCACGATAGGCTAGACATACGCTTATATTTTCATCTTTACACAACAGCGACCCTTTTTGGATTTTTACATGATGATCCTTTTTTAATTTTTACGCGACTATCCTTTTTTTTTACATGACGATCTAGTTTCAGTGACAAACTGGTTAGTTGGCCAACCAAAGCCCGACATGGGGCAATCATTTTGGGCAGAAGACATTTCAGTCCCCGGTTGGCTGATTGGTCACAGTCAGCCAACAATAGGTTGATTAGCGTAGTAGGCCGATTTTTAGGGTTTAGAACCTCGTCTATAAAACCCTCGTCGTGTTCTCCTCGTCCATCGTCGGCACCTCGCGACCCCTTCCGTTCTCAACTCATACCTCCCTTCCTCTCTTACTACATCGAGCCGGTGTTACAAAGCGACACATTACAAATAATCGAGGATGGTGAGTTTTATATAATGCATTTATATTTGGTTAAATCGAAGAGTAGTAAATTAGCCCCTCATACTAGTATAGTTGAATAGATATGTCTGATAATGCTTTAGTGCATCTTTTGACTCGTCTTGTGTATCACGCATTTTGAGGTGCTGCACTTATGATAAGTGGGAAAAGTAAGGTTACTCTCGAGGAAATCTTGAACAAATAAGCTCACCAAATCAAGTTGGGGATGCATTTGAAAAAAATATTAGTACGCAAGGAGGGGGTCCTGAAATGACTCCGAAGGAGATACACAAACACTTGCAGAAGTGTCGCAAGAGGTGGATGAGAGTGTGCAAACTAAAAAAACTTCTCGAAGCGCAATTTAATGAGTCAGCGAAAACAAGAAGCTTCTAAAGACTCATATGCAACGCAATTAAGGTTTAGTATGATTTACATTGTTCTTTTGCGTTGCAATCCTCGTATTTTGCTATGTTTATATGATGCTTTCTAATGTTAGGTGAATTCTAAGGATGCATATTTTTTGAACAAAGAAATTGAGAACTATACCTATATGAGGTTAACATTTGTTGGATCAACCAAAGGTGTTGGATCATCAAAGACCGATGTATCATCAAAGGGTGCTGGATCATCAAATGGTGCTGGATCATGAAAATGTGCAATGGATGATAACTCTATGGAGAGCTCTTTGAAGCGATGTACATACATTCGTCCCCATCCCTAAATGGTGCAGATAGTGATGATGACTTCGTGAGGGATCTGTGAAGCGATGGAGACAGTGATGATGACTTCATGTAGTGCCCTTTTAGTTGTACCATGTTCATTGTAGTTTTAGTTGTTAGTTGGAATTATGTACGATGAATCTATGTTACGGAGCAATGAATAATGAACTAGCAAGTTATGGTTACAAATACAATGAGATACGATACTGAAATCACAACACGAAACTCATCATGGCCACGCGTACTACTTGGCCATGTAAGGGTGCATGAGACATGGTTGACCATTGCGGCAGTCTAGACACAGACATAATTTTCGTTGGCTCGGCAGCACCATACTATGCAGTCTCTCTCAATGTCTACCACTTCTTCCGTTTGTCTGCGAAGTTCTTCATTCTTGTTTTTCTCTTCCATTACCTGCTCCTCTATGTTATGAATCTTCAAGGCAATCAAAGAGGAGGGTTTATTGGTCAATCAAAGACAGGAAGTGGCAATCACATGTCTACAAAAATGCAGTAGATTAAATATCGTTGGCCACCTAGATCATTCGAGAAGTATGAATGTCAAAAATACTTGCCAAGTCATGTGGGCAATGCCAAAAGTGACATAATTGGCTCCCCCAATCAGAGCTCAATTGCACCACGACATCGTGGCCATGTGTGCACTTGGGCCAAGTAGGCATAGTGTGATCTTCTGGCACTATGCAGTTGCGGAATTAAAAATATGGGGTGTAATGGAACTTTGTCTTCACCAGAAGCTCCGGAGGTGGTGGATGGGGGTCTACCAGACTATAAAACTATGTTCTCTCCATAGGATTAGCATGATGTCCCTGTATTCCATGGGAATTATGGCTTTTGTAAGCCTGATAATCATATCCTGCCATATCTTTGGTGGTGTGCAAAAAGGTGTTTGATCATTTGGAGCACGATAGCAAATTTGTTAGTATTTATAGTCGCTCGAAGGATTTATAGTTCCTGGCTTGAGGCTGCAGACTCGAGGATATGTAAATTCCATGAACATCTTGTGGGTGAGGGCGCCATAGTGTGTGGTCAAGTCAGTACGAGCTATCACACTGTGTGCTCAAGTCGGTACGAGATGTGGGAGTGTGTGTGGTCAAGCCGATACGAGCTATTGCAACATATAATCAAGTCGATAATAGTAGCCGCAGTGTGTGGTCAAGTTGGTACCAGCGATCACAGTGTGTGATCAAGTTGGTACGGCCTGTCATAGTATGTGGTCAAGTTGGTACGAGTTGTCACACCTTGTGATCACGTCGGTACGAGATGTTGGAGTGTGTGGTCAACTTGGTACAAGCTATCGTATCTTGTGGTCAAGTTGGTAATAGCAGTCATAGTATGTAGTCACGCCATTATGAGGAAAAACTTGAAGACGAGTTTATGAATTATATGGCATGAACTATAACTAAGATACAGATATTATGAAAAAGGAAATGTTGATAATCTACTCTACTCACTGATCCTGGATGTCTCCCTAGCCAAGTCCTCGGCCTCCCTATCCATGGCCTCTATGCACAAACCTCCATGCCCTCTTGCGAAAGTCTGATGGTGTAAATGGAGCATGGGGAACCATCATACGTTGTCCTCTACCAAACAAGGGCTCTCCTAGCTGAGGTGGTGTAGGCTGGGTGTACTACGTAGGTGGCAGTGGCGACGAAGGGATAAGGAAACTGGGTCCTAGCGCAGAACCGTTGGCGTGGTCATACTGAGTAGGGCTGAAGTACTGAGACAGGTTGTTAGAACCTCTCCCGTGAGGCCTAACACCCAAACCTGTTTGAAATAAAAGTTAGTAAACGACTATGAAACTCTATTACAAAAGCATTAATAAAGATGTACCTGGTGTGTGCATCATGGAGAACAGTGTTGGTGTGGCCTGCGGGTACATCGGCTGCTCCCACGAAAACAGTTGGCTCGTTTGTTGAGGGTGATGCTGCCAGGATGACCCACCCAGCTACGCAGGTCCTGACAGACATTGCTGTGTAGGCTGCTAGCGATGGTAAGTCGGACGAGTCTATTGTGTAGACTGTCTAGGATGGAGGTGAGCTCCACGTTCTCCCTAGAACTGGGCCACGTCAGCAAACCGGTTGCACGTAAGAGCATCGAACAAACTCTAGCTCCACTCCTCGATACAAACCAACGCAGAGGAGTAGTCCACTCATGTCATCTGTGATGAGTTTGCCAAAGCGTTCATGGCCTCGTCGTAAATGTTGCGTGCCAAATCTGTCTACACGTCGCATATCAAGTAGTTAGAAATAATAAAATCAAATTGAAAACTACTACTTACCGTATGGCCTCATAAGCAACCACTCTCAAGCAGGTACAAGTTTGTCGTCCGTGCCAGCTCAATGTGCTAAAGCTCCATAGGGCATACAAGGAATAGATGTGTGTGTGACATACCACTAGAGGTAAGCCTGATAGGCCTGAAGGTTGAAGGCCCTGACCAACTGATAGCGGTCTATCATAGCTTCTCCCCAGGACTGTATGAACTAGTGCAAGTTCTGTGCCCACTCCTGTGGCTTGACGGATCCACCTGCAAAAGTTACGTTAGCCAAGTTATTTACAGATAAGTAAGGTTGCAAAAATTGTAATTCAAAGGATAATCGCGCGTACCCATGTGTCGAACTATCAACACAAATTGCAGGCGCAGAAGGTCCATCCTGGTGTCTCCCAAACTGTCACATCACTCGATGTATAGAGTAGTCCTCAACAAAGATGTTGAAGCCAACCTTCTTCCTCGTTATCCAGGCCTCGTCCATGCTACACAAGGGAGAAAGCCCGTGGGGAGAACGATAGAGCAAAGCCTCATTGGTGTACGGCTCCCATGTGACCTTCTTGTGCGCCAAGGTATCGAACTACTCCGGGAACACAGCTGTAACACTCGGATTTTGGTCATTTTATAAGTCATGTATTAGACATGTCGAGACCTCGCTAAGCTCTATTATCCTTCCACAGTTATGCCTACTTCCACTATGTTCCTGACTTAAGCTATGAAAGATAAGAGAAGATCTATCAAGATCTTCAAGAGCCAGCGAGGATTCAAGTTCAAGCTTTCAAGAGGAGGAGGGACGACAAGTGAAGATTTCTAGACCTTGAAGCCCCCATGATGTCATGAAGAGGAAGACCGAACAAGCCTACTTGAAGATCAATTGAAGTTTCAGTCAGGTAAAAAAAAGAATAAAATCATTCTAGATTGATTTGGGTCATCGGCTACCGAAATAGGAAATCTACCCAAAAACTATGCCCGCTGGTTTTAAACCGACCAAACCGATTTAGGTCAGTTCGAGTCCGTTTCGGGCAATGGATCTCCTGCCACCTATAAATAAGTCCCAGGGCCTCTGTTTTCATTGGGTTTCTGTTTAGACATAGTTTAGCCATATTGCTACTATTTGAGTCTATCGATTGTGTTCAATAACTAGTTGTCATGACTACTATTAGGAATCCCACCTTTATCATCTCGTGCTTCAGATCTATTTGCAATTTTAGATTGCCATTATCATGTTCTTCTTGTTCTTCGATTGCTTGCAGGAATACATCCTTCGTGAATAGGTTGATCGTGCTTCTCGGCAAGGTCAATAACACTCCGGAGTTGGTTTATCGACTGCTAAGGCGTATCGTCGTCACACGGTTGTAGTCGGATCGTTAAAGTCGCCTACACCCAAATTGATCTTGTGTTTTCTTCGAAAGATCGGGACACCCCAGTGCTTTCAGGTGGTATCAGAGCAAGCTTGCTTGTTGAGAAGTTTACCCTATATTTTCCCTGTCATCCACATAAAGCCAAAAATTTCCACACAAACAATTCCCTGTTCCAAACCATTCTAAGCCTGCAATTTTCAATCTAGTACTTTGCATTATTGAATCTTTGCTACATTAATCATGCTGAGTTGCTGGATCTAGATTGGTTCATGTTAGATGTTTCACTACTAGATCAAATTTACTTTTGTCTTTCTTTTGTTCTATTCTTCCTCAGAAAAAAAGAAGAAGAAGAGGTGCTTGCTTCTATGGTTGCCTTATGATCCGCTGCAGATCTGCCTTCGGCGATTCCGCCGATCAAACCGCTCCCCACAGTCAATCTAACCACCCATGCGTAACAGCTCCTCCACCGCATCTGCTCACCATCACCAACGACTTCGGGCCACCACCAACATCTTCAGCACCACCTTCATCATTTCGCCATCATCCACAGCTGTTGCCATTGCCATCATCTGCTGCCACATCTCCATCTTCCACACACCAACTTGCCATCAATGCCACCGCCAAGGAGTAGCCTCCCAAAATCCATCTTGAGTTCGGTTTTGGGGAGCAAAGGAGCTTCAGCAATTGTTTGGGAAGATCAGATCGCGAAAGGGCCAAATAAATAGAAGAAAAGGCTAGAGCTCGACTCGGAGAAGAAACTGAATCCGAGTCGGACCACCGGTCTGACCACTCTTACGGCTGGTCTGACCGCCCGCAGCGTTTCACTCATCTGAGGCAAAGAAAAAGCAAAAAAAGAAAAAGAGGAGGCCGGTTTAAACCAACCGTAGACCGGTTTAAACTAACCAAGTGCACAAAAAAACCTTAGAGCGTTGCTATTACCTGCTGCCGCTAGTTTGACCGCCTCAAAATCTGGTCTGACTACCCTATTCATTCGGTCTGACCACCCTATTCATCCGGTCTGACCGCTCCTACCATGTTGCTGCTCCTTTGCTGTTCCATCTTTTACTTCCATTCCTCCATTGTTTCAGTATCTAGACTTAGGGTTTTTTTCAACTCGTACTCGTCGAAGTCCAGCAACTAGGGTTAGAATTTTGTAGCATCTTTTTAACTTGCATTGCTAGTTTGTTAATTTGCTAACCCTTGCTACCATACTTGAGCCTACCTAGCTCCACATACTCTACACTGTGCAGATGTACGTTCAATTGGCAATCATTTTATCTAATCTTTGGAGGTTTTTGACACCATCGGTTGCCGGTCACCACCTGCTGCATGGTAAGAACTTGTAAGAATCTTGATTATGCTTGAGTGTTGAGCACCTTATAGCCACATTCTAGTCGTTGATACACTACTACGAAACATGCCTTTAGAGGCGGTTGAATATGATCATTCGAGGCAGTTCGCCCAACCGACTGTGAGAGATGGTCTCTGATGACCCCTAAGTTTACAGTCAGTTGCTAAAAACCCGACCGTGATGACTCATTCATCAGAGGTGGGTCACATACGACAACCGCTTCTGATGTAAATGTCATTAGAGGCGGGCCGTAGGTCAGAACTGCTTCAGATGACTGAGTCATCAGAGTCGGACTTTTCCATGGACCGCTTCTGATGACTGAGTCATCAGAGTCGGATCTTACCTTGAACCGCTTCTGATGACCGAGTCATGTCAGGCCTTCGACTGAGTCATCAGAGTCGGATATTTCCTTGAACCGCTTCTGATGTAGATGTCATGCCAGGCCTTCGATTGAGTCATCAGAGTCGGATCTTTTCTTGAACCGCTTCTGATGATGCCATCAGAGGCGGCCTTGTTGTTTCACCCGCCTCTGATGTCTGCGTCCAGAGGGCATGACTAGCCTGCATTTTGGGCTAGCCTCAGGTTTTGCTAGCCATGCCCTCTGAAAATTGACAGATGCACATATATAATGGCAGATTCATATAATAAAGCAACTGACAGCCAACAATCACATCACAATAAAGCAAATACACACATCACAGTTCACAACCCACAATCACAAGTTCTGAAATAATCACAAGCTCTGAAATAATCACAAAGTTCTGAAATTATCACAAGTTTTGAGACAAAGCTAGTCCGCTACACCTCCACCATAGAAATCGCCTTGAGGGTTTAGGACTTGTGTGTTCATGAAGAATGCAAAAATCCCTCTAATCTGTGCTAGCAATGCTTGATCATCTTCTGGGCCTCCCTCATCTTCTACCTTCCAAATCTTTCGCAAACGACGGAGAGGACAAATTATCTGACATGCAAATACATATATGAATATATATTGAGAAATAACAAACCTTGATATCTTGTTTCCTTGTGATGAAACTCATAACCTTCTCCATGTGGTGGCAAAGGTAGAATCCACAAGTGTTAGTTCCTTTAACCTGTTGTCTGCACTGCAATTAGAAAGGAATGTATTGTTAGATACATTCGAACGGTACTTAGCGGAGTTGTGATATGATAACATATATATTACCGGAAAGTTAAATCTGTGCGATAACTTGGATCCTTTGCCCTTCCCTCCCCGAGCACGGAATTCTATGAATGCCTTGTCAAGTATTTGCCTAATGGGCTTGAAGTCGCGAGTAGGATTTTTCGAAGAATCAAGGTATATCACCTTGTTTCTTCTTGGAACGAGGACTATCAAAACCCAATGGAAGCTGCATATATAGATGTGTTGTCATGGGTACTACAAAATGTTAATCTGGTTTGAAAATAACCAAATAGCGGAACACATACCCAGGTTTGTATGCAAACATGAAGTATTCCTTATCCTTTTGAGCCAACAACGCCTTTGTAACATATTGCAGCACGAATTCTTCGTTGTCCGCAATGGCTTCGTCCGTGACCTTGCATGGGTCAAGGAAACCAACCGGTTCCTTGAGCGTCTTGGCCTCGTTATACATGTATCTAAAGAAATTGTAGGACGATATTATAACTAGCATAACATATGTAGATATTACGATTATGATCCGAGTGAGCAGACTTACAATGTCCAGCATCTCAAGAGGGATTGATCGAGGGCGTCGAGTCTTAACAGATCAAACAAGTCCTCGAAGTACACATAGAACAGCCCATCGAGGTCTTGGTGCCACAAGTGCTCCTCTCCAAACTTGACCTTGATGCCGACTGGCCTGCTTCTGGTGTCTCCTCGAAGAATGTTGCTCTGTTCCATGTACTATTGGTGCAATCTCTGACATGCTGTTGACAAGGACTTCAACTCATGCTCCGCCACCATTGGCTCTCCGTTAACAAATTTGACAGCCAACTCCATCTTCTCAGGAGAGGATGGATTGACACTCTTGACGCTCTTCGGACTCTTCGTGCTCTTCATGCTCGTGCTCGTGCTCTTGCTGGTCCTGCTTCTCTCCTGACCTTTTCCATCCTTTTCTTCTGAAGGTTTTGGAATTGCCTTTTCTTCATGAGTTGTTGCCACAATGGTATGCTCCTCTCCCAGCGGTGCAACAACTCGACGATGTCAGGGATGTCCTCATGCACGGTCTCCGCTACAAGCTCCATGGGTGTCGGATTCTTCTCGCACGCCTGTGATGCCAACTACGATGAAGGCTGGTCCAATAGGACGATGTCCTTCTTCGGCCATTGGATCAAGGTGCCGACGGAGTCTTGCAGGACGGTGATCTCGTCAGGTACAGGCACGGGCACCGGTAGGACCTTGAAACCATCAATAACGGAGTCCACCATAACCTTCACGAAGCTAGGGCGAAGGGGCACACAGTGCACCATACTCCCCGGCTGCGAAGGATGTGCCACCCCAAAAGCAGCATCAAGGAGATTGTCACCCATCACTCTCGCCATGAGCTTGCATCGAGTTGGTTCCTACGAAATAGCGTGAAGATTTCGTAAGACATGTTCATAGTACAATTGAACACGCGACAACAAATAGGTTTATTGTTGTTACTGTGATACGCTCCACCGGTAACCCTTGGCTGCTTCCTTCATCTCCAACCAAACCACCGGATGCGCAGCTACTTCGACGGTTGCCGGGGCTCGCAGCTGCAGCAGCAAGGGCGAACTGTGCCCTCAATTCCTCCTTGATAAGATCCACCTGCCTCGATACCTCCGCTCTTATATGCTCCTCCATGGCAGCGTGGTCTATCTGTGTTGTTTGAGATTGCGCCTGGCTCCTCCTAGCCCTCCTCCTGCGCTCGTATTCCTCCTCGGTCTCGGGGAATCCCTAGCGCCATGGAACAGCACTTCCTATGCCTCGTGTGTGACCAGGGTGCTCGGGGTTTCCCAGTGCAGTGGTGAGGACGTCGTGTGTCCATGATGACGCAACCACTTCACCTTGGGAGGGCTGAGAACTCATTTCGACCTACAAGAAGAAAATCCGACTTAAGTACTATAACTTTTACTAATTCTATTCTTTATGTTCATAAGGACTAAAGTGAGTGAGTTATACCAAGCGTTGTGCGACTTCCTCATCTGCGGGATTCAGAAATCTTGTGGTGCCGCTTGAAGGGTCAGACTTGGCACGAGCTCTTAACCAGGAATGGGCCCACCCTTGCAGGCCTGCAAATGGAGGGGATACATTCCGCGCCCTTGCTAGTTGGTCCTCACGCGCCCATTTCTCCTCGGCCTGTTCATATCCCCCTGTGCCGAGGTGATGCGGGTGCTTGTTTCTAGCTGACAACTCCCTCTGCTTTGCACTGAGACGGTCAAACTCAGGAGTGGACCTCATCTCCACAAATCTCCTATAGACTTCTGGATCCAAGAAGTCATATTGATTGAACGGACTCTGTCCCATCCTTATGAATTTAGTTGTGAGCTCGCTCTTAAATCTCCTCCAAGCCTTTGAGATTTTCGTGAACGCGGCTCGTTCGATGCTTTTTTCAAATTCTGTAGGGAACTGGAACCACTCCTTTATCTCCGCCATCAATTGATTTTGCATCTCAACCGTGACTAGCTTCCAGTTATCTATCCGGATGTCCACCTTCTCACGCCCGAGAATCCCGCAAAAAGTTCAGAATTTGGCAGCCACTTTCTCCGGCTTCTTCGGGGGCCCCAGATCGTGTTGATATTTCTGTGATTACCATGCGTCGCAAGGGTCTTTGAGAAATGGTTCTGGGCTTCCTAATCTTCTTGACCTTTTTGGGTGAAGACTGGGCAGGCGAAGAAGCAGGCGGCGACGACGTAGAGGACGGCGAGTTTGAAGAAGAATGCGCGTCCGACATCTCCACAATTACTGTTAAGATCAAACTAGAATAACACCAATTTTCATACTTTGAGAGTAACTCGGCTAATTTAAAAGTTAAAGACGACTAAGCAATTTAGCAAACTAAGCAACTACATTATCACATACTGAAGAGCAAAAGCACATAGAAATAACAAAATCACAGAGCATCCATGGATAGCCACACGTACACACCGATTTCCAACAACTAATAAACAACAAGAACTAACATGGAATCCAGAGATAGCACATACACGTATGAACACAAGGAATCCAGAGAACTAACCTTAAGCTTCAGGGTGGCCGGGGAGGCCAGGGTGGCGTCGGGGTGGCCGGACCGGCGTTGGGGTGGCGTCGGGGTGGCCGGGCAGGCCGGGGCGGCGTCGGGGAGGCCGAGGGGGCGGCGGGGTGCCCGAGGGGGCGTCGGCATGCCCGAGGGGGCGGCGGGGTGGCCGGGGCGGTGGGGGTGGCCGGGCCGGCGTCGGGGTGGCCGGGGCGGTGAGGGTGGCCGGGCCGGCGAGGTCGGGCCGGGGCGGCGAGGTCGGGCGGGGGGCGGCGAGGTCGGGCCGGGGCGGGGGCGTCGGGGAAGTCGGGGTGGCGCGGGAGTATGGGGCGGCGAATTCGAAGGGGTTCAGAACTGGCGGGATTGAAAAAACCCTAAGTATGATATATAAAGGAACATCATCAGAGCCGGTTCTACACTAAACCCGCCTCTGATGTGTTAACATCAGAGGCGGGTTTATACCAAAACCACGTCTGATGTGGTCCTATATCAGAGGCGGTCCTACATAAACCCGCCTCTGATGTGGTCCTATATCAGAGGCGGTCCTACATAAACCCGCCTCTGATGTGAGTATCTGAAGCGTTTTTTGACTCGAAACCGCCTCTGATATGTCCTTTAGCCAGACACAGACGTCCCTGTTTTTAGGGAAAACCTTCAGTTTTCATATGATTTATACGACAGTTCAAATAACATTCAACATTCACGCAAAGTTTTCACAGAGATCATATTCCCACAGCACATAGAAAGATTTCACATTACACAAGTGCTCATTTCAACACAATGCAAGTATACATAACCATTTCACAGAGATCATAATCCTACAGCACATATAAAGGTTTCACATTACACAAGTGCTCATTTCAACACAATGCAAGCATACATAACCATTTCAACCTGGACCCACATCACTGATCATGCATGCACTTGCCTTTTTCCTTTGAAAATAAGACCTTCATGATGATCATTGCGGATGTAGGTCTCGTTGTCATGACTTTGTGTTTCTTCGCACGTCACTTGGTCCGAATTAGGGATATCGCCAAATCTGTTGTAGTCATCCTCATCGACCACTTCATCGACACCGATGATACTCCTCTTTCCATTCCTTACGACATGACGCTTCTTATTGGATGGATCGACTATGTAGAAGACTTGGTGAACATGTTTTGCAAGCACAAATGGTTCACTTGCATAAGCAACACGACCAAGGTCCACGGTAGTCACGCCATAACTGTCAACCTTCACGTGGGAAAGATGCACCCAACGGCACCGAAATACGGGGATCCTGAACTTCACGTAGTCGAGCTCCCATATCTCTTCTACGAACCCATAGTATGGCCGTGCTTCATGGGCGACACCATCTACAGCATCTACACGGACACCACTGTTCTGATATGAGCTTTTTGCATCTTGAGCCTTCGTGTAAAATGTATACCCATTTATTTGGTACCCTTGATATGTCATGACTTGGTACGATGGTTTTCTTGACAACCAAGTAAGCATATCATCGATGGATGAGCTATTGGTGATTCGGTCGTGTAGCCACTGATTGAACCTCAAGTTATGTTGTATAGTGATCCATCTTTGAGATTTATTCGGATTCTGTTTCCGAACCAACTCTAAGTGCTCGGTGATGTAGGGAGATACCACATCCATGTGTTCCAACACAAGAAAGTGGGCTTTCGCAAGTGCATCCGGATCGGGATTGATTCGTTTTGCTCCAAGAGTACCGATTCCTTGTAGCCTCCCAGCATAGCGTGATTCAGGTACGCCAATTTGCTTCACATTCAACATGTAGTCCAAACAAAACTCAACGACCTCTTCAGTTGCATAGCCTTCAACAATGCTCCCCTCTGGGCGGGATCGATTACGTACATACGACTTCAAGATGCCCATATATCTTTCAAACGGGTACATGCTCCGAAGAAAGATAGGGCCACACATCTTAATCTCTCTAACGAGATGAACCATGAGATGCGGCATGATATCAAAAAATGTCGGTGGAAAATACATCTCAAGATGACATAGAGTTACCACCAATCGTTGTTGCAAAGCATCTAGCTGAAGGGGTTCGATGACCTTTTGGGTTATTGCCTGAAAGAACTGGCATAACATTATGATTGTCTCTCTAACCTTTGTGGGCAAAATGCCTCGAATAGCAACAGGTAGCATTTGTGTAATCAGAACATGACAATCATGAGACTTCATTCCAAGCAATTTCAAATCTTTCATGGACACAAGTTTCTTTATGCTGGCGGAGTAACCGAATGGAACTTTAATACCATGCAAGCACTTGCAAAGTTCAGTTCTCTCAGCCTTTGACAGGGTGTAACTTGCAGGTGGAAGGAATGTTCGACCTTTGTCAGATTTCTGGGGTGCTAAATCAAGTCTGATGCCCATATCGACCATGTCAAGCCTTGCATTCACACCGTCCTTTGTTTTATCTGGGATGTTCAATAATAGACCAAGCAAGCTATCACATACATTCTTCTCTACATGCATGACGTCAATGCAGTGGCGAACTTCTAGGTGTTCCCAGTAAGGTAAATTCCAAAAAATCGACTTCTTTTTCCATGTGCCCTTTCTCAATGGGATTCCTTTACCAAAAACTACATCAACGTCCTTCACCATATCGTAGACCTCTTTTCCTGAATAAGGCTTTGGAGCCATACCCTCCTCTATTGTGCCATCAAACTCCTTTTTGAGATTCCGGTATGGATGATTCCTTCGCAAATACCTACGGTGCCGCATGTACACTATCTTGTGCGAGTGCTTGAGGTACACACTTGCCGTATTATCCAAGCATTGACCGCAAGCGTTAGCTCCGTGAGTGGTTTGACCAGACAGGTTACCATAGGCAGGATAGTCATTTATGGTGCAGAACAGGAGGCCGCGTAAGGTAAAGTGTTCCCTTTTGTCGGCATCCCATACATCGTCAACCCCTTCGTTCCATAGAGTCTGAAGATCTTCCATCAAGAGTGCTAGGTATACATCAATATCATTTCCAGGTTGCTTCGGGCCTTGGATTAGCATGGCCATCATGATGTACTTTCGCTTCATACAAAGCCAAGGAGGGAGGTTGTACACGCACATAGCCACCGGCCAGGTGCTATGTCGACAGGTCATGCTACCGAAGGGATTCATTCCATCCGTACTCAACCCGAACCTTACATTTCGCGACTCGGCTCCAAACGTTGGATACCTAGTGTCGATGTTTCTCCACTGGATTGAATCAGTGGGGTGTCTTAGCATGAAATCTTTCTTACGGTCGTCGGCATGCCATCTCATAAGTTTCGCGTGCTTTTTGTTTGCAAACAAACGCTTCAGACGCGGAACAATAGGAAGATACCACACTACCTTTGCCGGCGGTCCTTTCTTGCTTTCGACACCCTCTGATTCATCACCTTGAACATCGAGCTGGTTATATCTGGATGTCTTGCATACTGGACACACATGTACGTTCGCATACTCTTTACGGAAGATGATACAGTCGTTCTTACAAGCATGGAGTTTTTCTATTTCCAGACCTAGAGGACAAAGAATCTTTTTGCTCTGTATGTGCTCGTGGGCATCTCGTTTCCCTGTGGAAGTAAGTCTGCCATGAGTAATAGGAGAGAGGTAAAACTTTTGTCGGACCAACCATTGCTTGCCTTCAATTTGAATAGTTCAAGAACAGTTGATAATCTTGTATATTTTGCCTTGCAACCCGAAAATAAAGGTTTCTCTGAGTCCTCCATCAAGTCCAGGAATTGCTCATACTGTCTCCCCTCTAGGTCGTTTCCTTCTGCGTCACGCAACATTTCCTCCTATTCATTATCGGCCGGCTGCATATCTCCATCCTCCTCGCAATCGGACTCACCGTCGACATCATCTTCGTTGCTACTCGCCTCATCTCCACCCGGTAAAATTATGTGCGCCTCGCCATGATTGGTCCACCGTGTATATCCACTTACAAAACCCCTACGAATCAAATGATCTTGTATCTGGTTTCTCTCCTTGAACATCTTCTCGTTCTTACAATCATAGCACGGGCAACACATAAATTTGGCTCCCTTTGCCAACATATCATCTCGTGCTACTAATAGGAAATCATCTACACCATTAATGTACTCTTGGGTCACACGGTTCTCGGGATACATCCAACTTCGATCCATCTCGCACATACTGCTACACAATACATATGCAAGAGACTTATTAACCTAGGACATACTAAAAGATCCTAACCACATGATTAATTTTCACTTCATCATCTCCAAACAACTAAACCTAATTATCTCATCCAACCAAATGAAAGCAGAATAGGGAGCTAAAGGGGCAAGTAGTACTAACCTTCTTCAATGTCCAATGCAATTACTCCTCACCAACCACTCTCCCTCCCTTCAAAATCGCCTTAAAATCGCCCCTGCCCGAACCAGCCGCCACCCAACAGAACAGATCAAGGAAACCCTAAAAGACTTCCCGAAAATGCTGCATATAAAGGCGACATTTATCACAGTCGGTTGGATCACTTAAACCGACTGTGATATCCCTGAAAAGTCATCACAAGCGGTTCACCGCACACCGCCTGTGATATATGTTACAACGAACCGCCTCAGATGACGCTATATCAGAGGCAGTTCCTTTTCAAACCGCCTCAGATGATGTCATCTGAGGCGGTTCGGCTCCAAGCCGACTCTGATGTTTCCATCTGGGGACACAACATCAACATCAGAGACGGTCCCCGTGGGAACCCGCTTGTGATGAGGGAATCAGAGGCGGTTCAGCTTTGCCCGACTGAGATGACACGTCCCGGATGAGCCTTTCTGTAGTAGTGATAGGAACATATACTTGTGATTTGTTTTCTTGTCTTCTACTAATGATGATAGGTTCCGGAGTAATCAGTTCTTGGGCTAGATCTATAGTGGGAGATGTACCTTACCTACTTCATCATCACCGCCATGGCAAGTATGACAACTGCCCCGAAAGGTACAAACAACACGACACACATGGTATAGATATGTTCTCTCTTCCACCTTATGCGGGAACTAGTGATCCTGATGCTTACCTCAATTGGGAGATAGAGGTAGATCAAATCTTTGATAATTACTACATTCCTGAGCATGTTCAAGTAGAGGTTGTCATTTGTGCATTCACTCATTAGGCATCACTTTGGTGGGATTATGACTATAAACTTAAACATCCGGACATACCTAACTAGTGATCTAACATGAAGAAAATTATGTGAGCTAGACTTGCGTCTTCATACACTACTCGTAAGTGGTTGAATGATTTGTAGCATTTAGAACAAAGTAGTAACACCGTAGAGGAATACTATCTAGAACTACAATCTTATTTGTTTCGTTGTGATGTCTATGAAAGTGAAGAAGTTACAATGAACAGATTTGTAAGAGGCTTGAACCATAAAATTCAGGATATACTTGTGCATAAAGAATATTATTCTATCAATCATTTGTTCCGTTTTGTTTGTAAAGCTAAACAGGAGACAAAGAGATGACTCCATGAGACAAGTAGGCGCATGGTACAAGACTTGAAGCCTTACCTTGGAGAAAGATGTGGACATCCCTACTACAGATAAATCTACTCAAGTACCAGCACTACAAGGTAATAATGAAGGTACCAATTCCCACACTTCACATGTCATTGATATTTGTCTTGATAAATTAAATACATCATGTGTTGAGTTAAATGAACTACCCTCGTTTACTATTCATGTTATTTTAGAACAACCTATAGTGGAATCAATTGTTACTTTGACTTTGCCACAAGTTGAGAATATTGTTTGTTGATGACTTACTTGATGCTCCTTGTGATAAAGAAGAGTTGTGTGATAATATTTCACTTATATTCATGTCACAACTAGATGTTGACCATGCAACTTATGTTTGGGAATCACATGTTAGTGCTAAAATTAATGTTCCAAGTGTTAAAACTGTTGATATTTCTCGTATGGAATTGTTTAGATATGATGACATTGTTTCCACGACATCATTTGACCGATGTTCTGAATCAATGAATTGCTTGATGATTTTTATGCCCCATGTGATATCATTGATTTACCTAGTGATTTGGATGTATAAAGTGATGATACACATGAAGAAAATTATGAAATTTCTGATTTCGACACCTCATGCTGTGATATTAATGATGTGCAATCTATCTTGAGTGATATAGAAGTTGATTTGAGTACTCCACATCCTGAGATTGCTTCTTTTACTACTTTAAGAGCACTAATTGTTGACCTATGTGTACAACCTGATTCTAAAATAGACTATGATAAGTTGATAGAACATAATGACGTCTATAATGCCATCACTCATGATGTTATATGTAACATCTCAAGTCTGTAAATAAATTATACATCTTTGCTAAAAAGCAGAAGGAAATAAAACCGTAAGATTTCCTTCCGGATATGCATGCATCTAGGTATCGATCAGTTCAAAAACCCTATTTATTGACATGAAAACAATGTGAATCCATAAGTGGAAGCAAATTAAATTTAAAGATTTGAACGTCGAGTGGACGATCCGATTCCGCAGTCCCGTCCGGATCATCGAGATAGTCGAGTTGGAGAGTCTAATTGCCGGATTCGGGGTTCAGATGAATAATCTAGGGCTTAATTATTTCAACGGCCGAGATGTATTCTTGGAGGAAAAGGTGGGTTGGGGGGGGGTTGGATAAGAAGTTGGCAGCCCCAATCCCCGACCTTTTTTTATAAATATTATTTTTGAAATCAGAAATTCGAGATATGTACACCCGATTTCGGAAATTACAAAAATAGTAGCCTGTCGGCCAACCGTTGGCTGACAGGGGGTTATCTGCCAACGGCCGACCGACTGGGGCCCTGTCGGCCAACCGCCGAACGATAAGCCCGTTATCGTTCCACCCGCAGACGATTGCGCGCCGAAAGTTGCTCAACAGTTGACACGGGACCTGTCGTCCGACGGTTGGCCGACAAGCCGCCCAGTCGTCTGACGGTTGGCCGACAGGGCTTTAAGCGTGCCCACCCCCACCAGCGCCCCCTTTTTCCGCCCGTCACGCTTTTACGTCGCGTCCAATCCCTTCCAGTGCCCCTTTTTGCTTCTGCTCACCCATGAACGTGTTCAGTGTATCTCTGAAGCGCAGCGCTCTCTATTTATTCACCCCTCACCTGTCTCTGCCTCCCACCAATTCATGGAAAATTGAAAAATCGATACAGAGAAGAGAGGGAGAGGGATTAGGGTTTGGGAGTGAGGTGAGAAGAAAGAAGCTCTCAGAAGTGGCAAGAGGGAGAGAAGGGACATTTGAGTTCGGGAGGTCAGGCGGAAGACGAATCTCGACAACGGAGCGCGTGTGAGGTAAATTGTTGCGTTATTTTTTTGTTTAGTTTCCTGGAAATAGTAACAATGCCCGTAATGTAAAATGGTAGGAATGGCTTCATCTGGTGCTGACGAGATGCCAAAGCAGAAGATGTGTGCCGACGTGCCCACAGGTGTCAAGATCCCCTTTGCTGGTGCCAAGATCCGTGCAGACTGATGAAGTCGCAAGAGTTCTCGTACACGTATGGAAGAAGATTCTTCATGTGTGCTAACTACGACGAAGAGCCACCGAAGTTTGGTGCATTTAGACGGCGTGAAAGGGTAAAACTCGCACATACCCGCATTTGTAACACGATACTATGGTAACAGTTGTTTGCTTGCAGTCTCCACCTATTATATGTGACTACATACAGTGGCTGGACGTTACCCAATCGAAAGAGGCTGAGGAAGAACTCATGTGGAAGGCTGCCTGTAGTCGAGATCAGCTTCTGCAACGTATGCACGAGAAAGAGGAGGAGGAGAAGAGAAAGCGTTGGCAGGAGATGCAACGCAAAGAAAAGGAGGAGGCGGAACGTCGAGCTACAGAGGCACGTGAGGCCGAAAGGGCGAGGAAGCGCGAGATGGCGCGTCACACGAAAGAAGAAGGGGAGGAAGCTCACGCTCGTCATATGAGGAAGGGAAAATATTCGAAAGGCGCTGAGTAGTTATTTCAATGTTCTGTTAGGTTGTTCGGCTGTATGCGAATGTTATCGTACCGTGTTGTCACGTCCTGACGATGTTTCGAAGTTTTTGAAGAAATAAACAAAGTGTTCCATGCAATTCAGTACAACTAAAGATAGTCAAAATGCAAAAGAAAATGGTGTGAGTGTACAGCTAAAAAAGAACTAGTCCTGCTCGTCTCCCTGCTCATGTCCTCTTGGGCCTCCCCATGGTGCGGCGGGTGCGGCGGCTCTATGAGTATGAGGACATGGTCTCTTGCGAGGGCTGGACAGTGTCAAGGGCTGTACCGGCTGTGGCCGACGGTGACCCCTGCCGTAAATCGGCTGATCTGGCTGACGAGGCGGCGACTGCGTGACCTACGTGGGTGGTGGCGGTGGAGTCTGAAATCCCGGGAAGTGAGGAACAACCCCTGAAGCGTCTGCTTGGCTCCACATGTCGCCGTACTCAACAGTATCTGGTGAACCCGCAAACGCCAAAACGGGAACCGGGTCACCTATATTAACCAATCGTATTTAGTAATATAATCCAAGAAAATACTAAGACCATATTAGTAATACGGTTTTACCTATAGCGTGGACCATCATAGACTGGGGATTGTACCAGTACGAGCCACCCGCCTGCGTCGGGAGAGGTGATGCTGGCTGGGATGTCCATTGTGGCTGGTGATGCCACGACGAGCCACCCGCCTGCGTCGGGAGAGGTGGTGCTGGCTGGGGTGTCGAGTATGGCTGTTGATGCTATGACGAGCCACTCGCCTGCGTCGGGAGAGGTGGTGTTGGCTGGGGTGACGAGTGTGGTTGGTGATGCCAAGACGAGCCACCCGCCTACGTCGGGAGAGGTGGTGTAGGCTGGGGTGACGACTATGGCTGCTGATGCCACGACGAGCCTCCTGCCTGCGTCGGGAGAGGAGGACGTGGCTGGACTTGCGGCTGCGGCTGCCACGACAATGAGGAGTGCCGTGGGGGACGGTGTGCATGATGACTAGACCGTCCTGGAGCGACGTCTGAAGTGCGCGCATAGGTCAAAGTCTCGTAGATCTTCCGAAGCTTGCCGTTCAAACGTTGCCACGCGGATCGATTATCCGACGGACTAATCTCAACCCCCATGTCAAGTCGGTTAAGAAGTGCGGCAACCTCCTCCTAAGCCTCAAGAGTCATTTGCACCTGCAAATGCGAAAGGATTATTGTTACTTGCTCAGGACTTCTGCAAATACGAAACAATGAAAATTGTGACACTTACCGCATGGTGCCTGACGCCAACAACAGAAGCAGCCGAGTAGTGATCTAACGTGCGGCCCTGCTGCATCTCATCTGGGTCGGCACGTAGTACGTAGAACAACTACGTACCGGGCCGGTACCACCGGAGGTACGCATCATACTCAGCTGGGTCGAAGGCCGTGTCCTCATGCCAGAGATCTGCGCTTGCCGTCGCGCAAGGTTTCGTGCCCAAGTTGTTGCCATCTTGTTTCCACCTTTGCGGCTGTACCTACATTTCATGATTATTTGTACGAAGTGAACAAAACATATTTCAATACTATTATCTAACAATAAAACTTTTCATGCTCTTACCTGTGGATGTGAGGCTGAAGCAAGGGTGGTGCTAGGGGAGGACACAATTGGCGTTTGCCGAATTGATGCATCACTCGGTGCACAGCGGTTATCTCCACAGTGACGTCGAACACTACGGTAGCCTTCATCATCCAGTAGTCGAGGTCTCTGGTACGCAATGATGAAATCCCGCCAGGCGCTCGTCACGTCAACGCCTTGTCACTGTACGGCTCCCAGATCACCTGATTAGGGTGCAACGTATCGAACTGCGATGTGAAGGCTGGGTAGCAGTTCCTGACCTGTTCGCTAGCATACCGTACCTGTCGAGATTGAAAATAATTAATAAGAAGGAAAGACATGAAGTATTTCTGTTAGAAACCATATTTAGTATAAAACTAACCCGTCTCTGTGTCCAGAGTGTCCCCAAAAGTAGGCATGTCGATGAGGTCCCCGTGGTACGCCCTATCGTCATACGGTACGTTGAACTGCATGTCTGGCCGTCCGACCGGGAATCGCTCGTATGACCGTAGCTGCAACAAAAGTGGGCAACCCAGTACCGCCGATTTCTCTGCGCGCCTGCTGCAAGCATTGCACATGGCTCTCAAAGTGGCGACCAGGACGGCTGAACCCCAACTCCTCTGAACTATGTCCTCGCATCCGCGATCTCCCGCGCTATACCGATGTAGTGAGTGTCCACAGTGTTCACGTGATTGGACGTGAACATCACCTTGTCGAAGAGCCACAAGATGTACGCCTCTAAACAACGGTCAACCTGGTGCTCCGTAAGCGCGACACCTGGGTAACCTAGCGCGCCGATCTACATGGAAAAAATGACATCGGAAAGGTAATAAAAATTTAGAAGTAGGTGTCAAATGAATTATAAACGTATGTGGAGTTACCTGAAAGTTGCGCAACCACCGCCACATAGGCCCATTTGCATCTCAGACCAACTGCCCGACCCCCTAAGCAACACCTGCGAAACGGAACACTATGTCCTCGTGCCAACCTACTGGAGGTTCCAATGGTCCAACTGCGTCTCCAGCCAACGGTAGGCCAAGCAAGAACGAGACGTCCTGGAGAGTAGGCGACATCGCTCCCCAAGGAAAGTGTAGTGTGTGGGTCTCAGGCCTCCAACGGTCCACTAAACAGGTGATCAGTGACCGGTCATAACAAAAACGACGAGACTGCTCATTGTACTGCTCTCTTGGCTCGTCGTCATCGTCATCTTGTGGCATGAGCCTCCACTCTGCCGCAGTAGCCTCAACCATCCGTGCAAGCGGTAGGAGACCCACCCAAGCCAACCTGCGGAACAAGTACGGAACAATAAAATTAGCGTCAAGTTATATAATAAAGATTAGTTTGAATCATGTACGTAACTACGAGATACACCTGTCAACCTGTCTGGGTGTATAATCCAATCCTCCTGAGGCGTGCGAGTGATGAGCACGGGGAGCTTTTCGCCCTCCTCCAGTAGCCTCCCTCGGTGTCGTACGTCAACCGTAGGGTCGAGATGATGATACGTGGCCATACCTGTGGTAATAATGGATTCGTACAAATATAAACTTACGGAATCATACGAATATAAACTCACGAATTCACACGAAGGGATATCATGTTATGAAAACTTACATGAATTAGAAACTTACAAACTTAAGCATTCTTACAGGAATTACAAACTTGCAAACTTAAGGACTCGTACAAGAATTACAAACTTGCAAACTTAAGGATTCATACAGGAATTACGAACTTAAAGGAAATAAAAACTTACAGCAAAACACGAAGGGATACAGGGAACTTACAGGAAAATACAAACGTACAGGAATACGAACACAATTTTAGTTCAACACATACCAAATAAAAATGTTATTGTACGGAATAAACTAAGTTGAAAGTACATATTCTTAAATTGCATTTCAACGTTCTCCAGCTGCGTCTCCATGGGCTGATGTGCTAGCGCCACCTGCAGTATCCCCTTGGCCTTGTTTCTGTAAGTCAGGACAGTATTTCATTCTATGCCCATACCTTGAGCAATGCATGCACTGTCTAGTTGGACCACCAGCCTCCGATTGGTCCATGTCATTACGAATACGACGAACCTACCGTCGACCTCGTCTTACCCGGAGTAGTCTTAAATCTGGGATGTATTCCCTTTGAGCCTCGTCTACCTTGTTGAAGTTGCCAACCGTACGGAATCCACTTATCTCGCCGCTCTAAGTATGGAGCACAGACTGCTTCAGATAGTACGGTGACACGAAGGAGATTGACTCCATCCCTATCTGGCCACACGCAGCCAGCACATGAGAGCAAGGTAGGTGTACCAGCTTCGGTTTGTTGCATGTGCACTTGCAAGTGGGCGTGGGTTCCATTCCAATTGTAACCTCATGTGTCTTCATCTCGTTCGCAACCCCAAAACCAGATTAATCCTTCAGACGTATCTCGTACCTCCTTTCTAGATTTCTAATGCTGTAGACTGTGTGCCCTAATCCCTTTTGAATCTTATCCTCCATGTACGTCATGACCTTCGCACAGTACGGGGTCGCAGGAAAATTGTTCATATGCAGTGCAGCATTTCTGTACCTCTCTTGAAAGTACCTCACAGTGCCATGCATCGCACCCTCCACGATAGCAGTTAGAGGTAAACCCCGCTGCCCTCTCAGCACAAAGTTGTACACCTCTGCAAGGTTGGTCGTCATGATGCCATACCTAGCGCCATGAGTGTCATGAAGCAAAGACCACTTCTCGGGTGGCTCTTTTTCTATCCATTGAGAGAAACTCTTTATTTGTTTTGCCTTCCTCCTCCTCGTACCAGGAAGGTCAACTTCTAGAATAGCACAAAGCTCCCGTGGCTCTTCTTCTGGGCTAGGTACTACACTTTTTTTCTTGCGATCAATGATCTCGCTCTTAGTAAAGTCATCGAGCCTCCGCCACAAAGTTTTGTACTTCTTCTCCTGGTTCTGCTTGCACAGCCTCTTAAACAGATTCATCAGGCGCTTGTTCCTAAACTGGCCGAAGAAATTAGCCCCTAGATGGCACATGCACCAACGGCTTTGCAGGTCCGGCCAAGGATGATCTTCATTAGCCGTTGGTTCCTGCAGTGTCTTCACTGCTTTTAGTATGCCAGGGTGCCTGTCGTGAATAACACATACGTTCTCCCGATTCTTCACTACTCCATGCTTGAGCGGCCTAAAGAACCATAACCAGCTCGAGAAGTTCTCACCCTCAACGAACGCCATCGCCAATGGCAGGATCTGATTGTTGCCATCGACACCAATCGCCGTTAGGATCTGCCCCTTGTACTTGCCTGTCAGAAATGTCCCATCCACGCACAGCACCGGACGACAATGTCTGAAAGCTTCAATGCATGCACCAAAAGAGAAGAAAGCTCGGTTCAGTACTTTGTACCCTGGAAAGTGCAGGCTCACGGAGTGCTGTATGTCAACATGTGTCCCTGGGTTCCAGAGGAGGAGTGTATAAAGTAGACGGGGCAGGTTATCGTACGAGTCATAGAAAGTGCCGAAGCGCATCTCTATGGCCTTCTGCTTAGCCCTCCAAGCCTGCCCATATGGGATTTTATACTTGTACCTGTTCTTTACGGCAACTTGTATGTGCTTTGCTTCCATGTCTTTCTTCTCCACTATCTCGCTATACATCAGTTCTGCGATGAGAGTGGATGTCAGATTGGGGTGGCGTGCTAGGACATTGCTTCTTACGCAAGTGCGCGGCACGACGTTGGTCACGACCCAATTCACTTCATACTTGGGCACGTGGGCATGCACCTTGCTTTCACAGCCATTAGCCGTGCATGTTAAGGTTAAATTATTTGGGGAAGAAATGTCAGTCCTGAAAACCCTCTCTGTGGACATGGCCCATTGCGTGACGGCATGCTTCAATTCTTTCTTGGTAGCATACATCGAACCAATTTGGATCTGGTTCTTGTTATATTCCCAACCAGAATCATGGCCATCATTCACAGTCATGCCACCAAGAAGTTCCTGATTCCATGCACTCGGAATCGGGGACGCATGAATGTTATCTTCATCACCGCTATCTTCGTCGACATCTTCAACCAATCCATCTTCATCTTCCTGTTCCATCACCTCCTGCATAGACCCGAAATCCTCTTCTTCATCCGCCTGCCCCGTGGGACCTATTTCTGCCGGTTTACTGCTCTGCCCAGCTTGCCCACCTTGCCAAGCGGAGTGAACTACCTCATCCACCTGTGGTTCAGGATTGTTCTACTCCGCTTCATGCCCACCGCCTTCTGACCCGGCACCCTTCAGGATGGCTTGCACAAGTGCAACCGGAGGACTTTTTCTAGCATTGCAAACCCGCATCCATGATCTCCAGTCTCTAGTACTCTCGATTGGCAACATGTCTCATTTAATATCAGTGCAAGACTTGGTAAACACTGCCTAAATGGTCACAGCATATAGTGCAGGATCCATCGAGAAGGTACGTATAAGCCAGTGATTGGCTTCCTTAAAGTTCAGCCTCTCCGGATCGGATATAGGCAAATCAACATGACTGAATTCACTAAGATCAACCCCACTATGATTTGATCGAATAATCCTAGGACCATAGTACACCGTCATATTCACTATCTCCGACATACCTGCCATAACATAAATTTATATCTTCGTCACATGCTTAGTAAGACACGCAGTTCTATTACGTCGCGCGACCGCTAAATTCTTTCGTACTAAATGTAGGTCGAGTACACGCTTACGGCGTGTACAAGGGTGATCCAGAACACACCAGGGTTATCAACCGACAAATCGAGATAGAACTTTTAGCACGATTGAATGCAACGGTCCGCACAAACACGTAATAATTAACCTAACTAAACAACAACATTCTACATGTCTCCTAATTATTAATTTGTTCGACCTAAATTAACCTTATTTTTTCTGACGTCTAATCAATTCTACTTATTCTATTCAACGAGACCTAACTAAACTATTAATTTAAACTTATTCAAAACATCCTAATTAAATACGTACATAACTCTAATAATCTTACGAACCTTTTTATACGTATATAACCATACTAATCATACTAAAGTAGTACAAAATATCCTAATTAAACTATGACAAGAAGTACAACCATAATAATCTATATTTACATACAAAACCTATAATAACCATAATAATAATGCTAATAATTATACTAAACTTGTTTAAAAATTTTACCGTGCATGTACAGATCTTCTCTCCTGTGAGCTCACCTCCTCTTCTCTCCCGCGGACTTTACCTCTTTTTTCCTCTCGTTTCTTTCTCTCCTCTCTTCTTTCTCCCTTTCTTCCTCTTCTCCTCTCATCTTTTCTCTCTGGAATGGCTGCGCGCGATGGGGAGGAATGGGGTGCTGGAGGCCGAGTGGGGCGATATAGGGCAGCTGGAGGCAGTCACGGGCGGGCTTGAAGTCCTGTCGTCCGACCGTTGGACGACTGGGGGCTTGTCGGCCAACCGTCAGACGACAGGTCCAGACAGTGCCGTCCCATCGCGTCACGCCAACTGTTGAGCAACTTTCGGCGCGCAATCGTCCGCGGGTGGAACGATAACAGGCTTATCGTTCGGCGGTTGGCCAACAGGGCCCCAGTCGGTCGGCCGTTGGCAGATAACCCCCCTGTCGGCCAACGGTTGGCCGACAGGCTACTATTTTTGTAATTTTCGAAACCGGGTGTACATATCTTGAATTTCTGATTTCAAAAATAATATTTATGAAAAAAGCTCCCCAATCCCCACCGTGCTCATCCCCTTTTTGGGGAAAACTGCTGCCGCCGCCCTAAGGTTTGCTACCGCCTATGGCGGGAGTCCTCACCGTCATCCCGCTTAAACTCGGCCGCCGCCGGCCATCCACTGCCCCGGGCCGCCTCCATCTGAGCAGAGGTCGTCCCGTGCTCCTTCTCCGTGATGAACGCCGCCGGCCATGCGCGCTTCACCCCCATCTTGCCACTGGCCAGCACCACCTCTTCTCCGCGCCTTATCACCGGCGTGCCTCTGCCACCAGCAAACCGTCGACTCCAATCTCCGCTTGACTCCTCCTCCGCACCACGCGCCATGGTCATGCGAGCCACCCCGCCGCCGGCTCCCACTTCCCCACCACAACCCCCGCGCCGCTTCCTCTCCATGCGCGCGCGCTCCGCGCCTCCTTGCTGGGCCGCCACCGGCGAGCTCGTGCGCCTGCCGCTACTCGCCTCGATGACGCTCGGAGGCGCTGCCCTTTGAGCTGCCACTGCAGCGAGCCGGCCATCGGGCCGCCCCTGCCGCACCTCCTCTGACCCATGGCCGATGAGCCACCACCGCTTTTACCGCCTTGCTCCTTGCCGCCCCTTTTGCCGCATGAGTGTTGCTGCTGCTGTGAGTATCAGGAGGGTGAAGGTGGAATAGTAGGTGTGATTGCTGGATAAAGAAGGAATAGGACGAAAGGTGGAGAAGAAGTGGAGCAAGCAATAAGAAAAAGCAAAGATGAAGATGACGCCTCGTCGAAGCCTAATACGCAATCCCTCGTCGTCGACAATGTCTTCGTGTTCACTCATCTAAGGTAAAGCCCTAATGCTCATATATGTGGTATACGACTTTAAGACTTCTAGTTGAATGTGCCATAGGGATAAAGCACTCCGAGGCTGTTTCGATACCTTCTCTTTGGTTAGCCTAAAGTAGTTAACAAAAGAAAATTATGTGTTGATCTCTATAGTCTATGGACCATATGCCTATAAGTAGTATAGATTGTATTCACTAGTAAGCATCTCTAATCTCTAGACTCTCTTCTCATATAAAGAAGATAATTAGAAAACACCTAACATGTTAATGCCATAAGATGAGTCACTACACTCATGTGCTCACTGTCTATTAGCGTTAAAGAATTGATCTTCTCTAAATTGGTCAAGCCTTTGTATCAACGATCTTTGGATCCTACATCTCAAGTTACTCAAAATTGAGAAATAATAGAATGAGTTAACATCCCAAGTTAATTTCAATGGTCAGTAACTTAGATAAGTGCCCATGATAAACATTGACTCTATTTGAAATGTTGTATTACTAGCAACTAATAGAACTTACCTAATGAACGTGTTCATATGACATCAGGTCCCATTGTCATTCATATAGTCCATAGCTTAATTAGTAGGAAGTTAGCCCATTGAGTAACTAAGGAAAAAGTGTAATAAAAAAGCGAATACAGTGTTTAAATTTCTTTCTGAGTAATGCATGCACTTCATCTTATTATGTGTTCATGCCCACCATTGGTATGTAAAATAATGAAACTAGCTTGAACAATCATCACACGGTCATTTGAACAAGTGGGCATTTATCCTAGACCACATTGATTTAAGAACTTGTTCATTATCCTTAATTAAACATCCTAGTCATATATGTGCAGATATCTTAGTTACAGGTATGAGGTTATGATGCATCCGTACTGAAATTTTATTCATGCTAGGACATAACATAACTAGGACGAAACCAATAAAATATAGCAATCCATGAATAACTGGTAAAATGTCCACACGATAGTTATCATACATATTAGTTCATCTCTTTGTGCATCCATGCCTTTTGCATTATACAAATTGTTCTTTAAACTTAATTTTCTCCGTTCAAGAGTTAAATTGCTTCTTGCGGACGTTTCGGTTAATTGGATTTCTCAAAAGCAAACCTGGGAATAATTAAACATCTTCGTCCAACTCCCAAGCAAGCAAACAGTTGCTTGCTTGTCGTACAATTAATTAATTCAATGTCATTGTGTTTAATTTCTTTGACTGAATATTGGTTGAAGCGTGAATATTTAATTTTACCTAATTCAACTTAAACCCGTGAGTAAGAGTGATGAGGGGACTAGTGATGTGACAACCTAGGGATGAATTGGAGGTTAGCCAATTTCATCAGATAATGGTGGTTAGCCATTATCACTCCTCGTGGTTACGGGTTGATTACCCGATTACCCCCATCAGTCGCGTGTAGATTGTGAACCCTCATTTAGAGAACCATCGGAATGCTCGTCAGTGACGCTAAATGGTTTACACTTTGTGTGAAATCTTAATTGGATATTGGGTGGTTAGCCCAATATTATAATTGGCTTGGCCCTAAGACAAGCATGAAATTTTGAACTTCACCATTCTAATTGAGTATTGGATGGTTAGCCCAATAACTGAAATTAATTTTTGTCCTAACGGTACTTGGACAATGGGGAATGAAACTGTAACTGCTTTACTTTATGATTTTAATGTCAATTGCCATGCTACATTTCATGGCACAACTAAGTCTTGCAAGTACGAAAGTACTCAGTGGAGTTTTATTCCTTTTTTTTTAGACAGTTAAATTGCTTAAAGGGTATTCTTACTTGCCATCTATTTAATTTACCCACTCGGCTAAAGGATTTTTGGACATTGATGTGTTTAATTATCGTCTCATGGACCATCAGATTTTATTTTTTTCCATGTTTCTGATGTTAAACTTGATGTATTATGCGACCTACTGGTCTTTTCCCTATAATTATCTAAATTGCCCATGTGTAAGGGACGTGATCTATTATTCTGCTAAACCTTGCTTTAAAGTTTGTGCTCTGATTTCCAAGTGATGTATTATGTTCATTCATACACATTGTGTGAATGATTTGAAGTGTATAAATCGACGGTAGAGATCTAGTATCTGTATCTTGTACGATTCTGGTGATCGTTTTAGTGGAGTGACCCGCAAGCTAAGATGCAATTGCCGGCTTGGCAGGGTGTGGGTAGCTATGCCGGGCTTTCGAGCGACCCACTAGTCTGTGTTTCAGCCAGCTAGGTTAGGGTGTTGGTATAGGTACCAGGCTCTTCTAACGATTGTGATGATCATACCAGGTTACCGGCGCCATACCTCTATAGGGTGTTTTGGAATTGTGTTTGACTCATTGGATAAGTGGTAGCTTCTGGTCGACTTGACCCACAGTGATAGATACATACGACGTAAGTGCGTATGGTATGTGGGTTTGGGATTGGGTTACCTAACGGTGATAGATACATACAACATAAGCGTGTATGGTATATTAGGTGACTTCTTGGTCTTTGACAATCAATTATTCTATAAGTCAGGTATTGATTCCGGACCCCGACATTATATGTGCTATTCAATATTTTTAACCCTATGACTTTGGCATATGGTCTAGAAAAGGTTTCTGAACTTGTGAGTTTATCATCTTGGAATTCCATCTACACTTTTGCTTACAGAATTAATTAAATTGGAGATACTATTGTAGACAATGAAATTTGTGTGTATATGATTTGCATCACTTCTACTGGACCGGTTGTTTCTAAACTTACTCATTTTGACAATGATCACTTGTAATTATTCATCTCATCACCTATACAATGTCGCTATTTGATTCAAAGGATTATGTTACATGCTGTAGCAATTTATGACATGAACAATGTATTCTTGGTCTATATGATTTGTATTGTATGTGGTCAACCTTTTGTGTTGAGAAAAGCTAATTTGTCGTCAGTGCTTTATTATTTTGATCTGACCTTCAATATTGGTGTTGAATGTATGCCAAATAGTTTGTTACATGCTTGTTCTAACATTAGTGCATCGTCTTGCCCTAAATTTTAGCATATGCTTCACTTATACTTGCAATAATGATTGGAATTATAAGAATGATATGTAGCTCTACACGTTTTCGAAATCTAGCAGGTGTATCACAGTTTTAGTTATGGTTTTTATATATTTGCTAACCACGAAGAGAGATAACCATGATAGATAGATACATATATGCTGCATACATGTTTTCTTTGCACCTTGATGGTTTTCTGCTCAAAAGCTGTACCCGCCGGTTTAAACTAACCAAACCAACTTAGGTCAGTTCGAGTCCGTTTCGGGCTACGGGTCTCCTACCACTTATAAATAAGTCCCGGGGCCTCTGTTTTCGTTGGGTCTTTGTTTAGACATAGTTTAGCCATATTGCTAATATTTGAGTCTGTCGATTGTGTTTAATAACCAGTTGTCATGACTACTATTAGGAATCTCACCTTTATCATCTCATGCTTTAGATCTATTTGCAATTTCAGATTGCCATTATCGTGTTCTTGCTTGTTCTTCGATTGCTTGCAGGAATACATCCTTCGTGGATAGGTTGATCGTGCTTCTCGGCAAGGTCAATAACACTCCGGAGTTGGTTTAGCGATTGCTAAGGTGTACCGTCGTCGCACGGTTGTAGTCGGATTGTCAGAGTCGCCTACACCCAAATCGATCTCGTGTTCTTTTTGAAAGATCGCGACACCCTGATGCTTATCAAGTGGCATGCCCTTTCCCTCACTTTCTATCTCTGCCAAACGGTGCTAAATTCTTAACGTGCATTCCTTTGGGCCCTAGCATACCTGTGGCGTGAGCTGTCATGCTCGGGGCACGCCCATGCGCACTGAGACACACTTAGTGCCGGTCTATGCGTGCTCTAGCTACACACTGGCCATGCCTCGAGCGTGCATAGCACGCACGCTGGTGGCATCCCGCGCCACCCGTTGCTGTGGGGCAGTGCTGTCGTGTCGCCATGCACCGAGTACCTCCCCTCACCCCACCGTAGTGTGCCGCCATGTTGCCTCTTCCCGGGACCCCTCTGCTGCCGTGCCCAACCACCTCCAGTGGCCATCTTGCTCCCTTTCCTCTTCCCTCCTATAAAGAGAGCACCCAACCCCTCCTTTCTGCCTCATCTGCCTCCCTCTTCTCCCTGCCTCCCTCTTCTCCCTAAGTCACATAGATCCCCTCAATTCGGCCTGATCTACTCTCCCCTTCCCCCTTCGATCACAACACCCACTGCCACAGCTCCCACAAATCCAACCGAAGCAGCGCCCTCCCTCCTAATCGAACTTCACCATGATGTTCACCTCCCTTTCCTAAGCCAGTTCCCCCTCTTAATTTCCTGAAAGCCCAGTCGTACCGAAAACCCCCAAAACCTTATCGGCGGGAACCACCATTGCCCTCGCTGTCTTTCCCAAGCCGCGGCGCAGCCCACTTCGACTGACATGTGGGCCAGCTTTGCTTTAAAATGGCCAAAACAGTAAGTGGGCCGCGCACCACGAACAACGGGCCCCGAGTCTCTGACCGGGCCTAGTGTCGGGTTAAGTGGCCACTCCATTATGTGCTTTTCCCTCTAGGAAGCATATTCTTGTTTTTACAGAAAGCGTAAATTAAAATAAACCCCTGATTTTCTATTCCATAACCTTTTTGCTATTTGGTTCGACCGATTCGGTAAGATCTAGACTGGTTTTCCCAAATATTCCTCCGATTCTGGGTTTCTAAAATTATTTACCACCTTTCCATTCAAACCATAATTTCAGTTCAAAACTATTTATAAGAGAATAGAGAAGAACTCTTGTTAAGCTTAAAAGTTGATTTTCTTTAAATGCCAAATCTTTTTGAATATATTTCCACAGCACTCCAAAGTAGTATGAATATTTTCAAGAATTATATGACCTCTGTAACCTAAAGAAACTAAAGAACTAAATGGTTTTTGAATAAAACTTAGTGAAATTGAATTCCCTTATATGTAGGAATCCTTAATGCATGCTATACAAATTTGGCCCAAAATTTGAATATAAGTCCAAAGAACCTTGGGAACTTTTTATCACCTTATCAACTTTTGCTAACCTCTAGACCCAACTAAAGTAAACATCAAGAATATTCTAAGTACAATAAGGAGAAGAAACATGTTACTCTTATGTACTTGATGCCTTGTTTAAATAATCTTTATTCAAACTAAAACCCTATAAACCCTAAAAGTTTCTTAGAACCAGAGCATATCACGAACATGTCATACTGCATCATTTGGATTTCATTTGGAGTTCACCTACGTGGTTATTTTTTCGCCACCCTTTTCAACTTGTAGCTATTGACGTGTCGGTTTCTTGCAACGAGGATCTCGAGTTTCCACCGTATCAAGTTCAAGAGCAAGACCCGTACCAAAACCTGCTAGGCAAGCATTGCCACCTTAATCATGCTGAACCCTATATGTTCAAAACTTATTTATATTGCTTGAGAAATTTGCATGCTATGTCGCTAAGGTCGTTATTTTACGCTAGCGATAGATATGTCCTATCATTTCATAATCCCTATACCACCCCTTGTCACCATAGGAATAGCCCCCCATATATATATATTGTATGATCGGGGGCAACCTACGCAGCAGTAGTATCAAACTTTTCAATAAAGAATTACGTACTACTTGGGAAAAATTTTAGGAGATGAAACCATGGGAGGTATTCATTGTCTAAGTGAGAGTTTTTGAAAACTAAGCTTATTGACAAAACTCAAAAATAAAATGGAGATGATTTGGATCTGAGTGAGAAAGATAAGATGGTGTTTAAAATTTTTTGTAGATGAGAGAGCATGTTGTAGCATGGTTATATTAACTTGTTATAGCAGAGCTGTGGTAACATGAAGTGGAGTTGTGCTCATATCAACCAAGGACCGAACCTAAGTGCCGCTCACCCAAGTTCACATTGTATATTCACATGCCCTAAATGGGATGGGCTTGACTTATTACTCGGTTTAGAGCTAGCTATGAATCTGTAGGCGATAGGTGACATGTGCAGATGAAGTTGTAGCTTCTGTAGTGAGGATTCCCCATTGTAGCGTGAGGTTATTCTCGACACAAAGGTGGATTCAAACTAGGGATGGCTAGTCCATCTGGCGGGTTTGTCATTAGGGCTAACTTGAGGAAAATTCTCATGGTAACAACCCTACTGGTACCCTACTAGTACACCTTGTTAGCGCTTGGCAACAAGAGGGACTTACATCTTGTGGGTAAAGTCATACAACCTCTGCAGAGTATTAAATATATCTGAATAGCTGTGTCCGCGGTTATGGACTTAACTTGGTTAGGCCACATATTGGTTAGACTATGATTTCTTTTTTTAAAAGAGGGACATGGGATTAAGGACGTGGACATGATGTGTTCATAGTGTGCAATATGAGCTACATGTATGTAGTGGGAGCTGCAGAAGTTTGAGTTGCACCGTGCTACAAGGATATAGAAAAAGTTGTCGCTGATGATGTGTTGAGCCGATAGAAGGATCTATCGACATTTGAATTTATAGGAGGATAGCAGGTGCTATCGATCATTTCAAAAGTAATTGTTTTTGTAGGCCAAAATGCTTGATTAATCTATTAATCTAATTATGAAATGCAGTAATTGTTTTTGTAGGCCAAAATGCTTGATTAATCTATTAATCTAATTATGAAATGAGAACTTACTTTTCTGCACAACATGTATCCTACAATAGAGCTACCTTCTTAAATTAAACCTAGCATGTATATAGCCATTACACCCCCCGTGTGGCCAGATGAGGAGGAATACTACTCCGAGGACGACGACAGTGATTATGAGGAGTAGGGCATTACCCTAGTTAGTTCCTATCGAGTTGGCATATTAATGGGAATTTGTTACATGTATCTTCCCGCTGCAGGCTCTATTTATTTGGCCAATAGGCTAAATGTGTAAAATAGAGACCACGGTGGTCTATTTATGTACCAGACACTGTATTATGCGTGTATGAACATGGTATTCAAGCTAGTTATCTTGTGTATTGGCTACTGATTATGGGACCAGTACAGTAAACACAAGGTTTATTTGGTCCTTAAAACTAGGTACTTCATAATTTGGTATTAGAGCCATACTGACTGTAGGTAAACTCTAGTTAGCATGTTCATTAGACGGGACTTAGGTTATGAAAACTATTTTCACATCTACCCTAGTGTTCTTCCTCTTTATCCTAGAAATACTCTGAACATATGCTAGACATCGTACTAATTTTGACGTCCTTCAAAAAAATTCTTGTAGATGGGAACCATAGAGAAGCACAAGGAGACTCTTGCCACAACTTCATGCGGTTTTCCCCCACTTCTCTAGGAGGCACTTGTGAGGTTTGGATGCATAGTACGGCTAGAGTACACCATCTTCAAGCAGAAGGTTATTGAGATAGAGATAGAATACTAGGCTAAGGCCATCATCTATAGCAAGAGAAACGAAAGCCTGTGACTTTATGTCTTCGTGAGCTCCACCAGCAAGACACCTTGCCAAGCAATCCAGATGGTGGCCTACAAGGCGCTCGTCCATCTACACCATGAGAATGAGGAGATGGCACATCATAGAGCCACACTTGCCACAATATCCAATTCATATCAATGTCCGATGGCACATCAACCCCTTGGGTGAAGACAACCTAGCCATGGTAACTTTGGCATGATATGTCAAGGCCCAGGATACCCTCGCACACCGAGCCCTCATCAAGCTGGATGGGGTTCGTGAGGAGTTACAACATGTCCGTGCCTTACTGAAGCTAGCTCAGACATAGAGGCGGAAGGCTACTACCCAGGACAACAATCCCCAGGAAGCTCGTAACGTCCATGCCGTGGGCGAGGATGGAGTCTCATTGCCACCCATGCACCGTTTCTACTGCAATAGTTGGATTACCTTCCATCGGTTCATTCCCGGTGTTGGACCTTCACAGGCTGCACCATGTTTGCACATACCTCCACTAGTTCCTGAGGGAGGGAATGGCATGGGAGCCTAGGGAAATACCGAGGAAAGGAAACAACGTTGAAGTACCTGGCATCCACAGTGTCGTCATAAGCGTCATGAACAAGCCAAAAAGCCACATGACGTATGCCTTCAATGAATGAGTGACCTAGGCATCTGTCAGCTGCTGACCTGGCCAACCAAGCGCACCAAGCTGCACATGAACTACAATAGGTTAAAAAAGCATGAGAACAGGACTAGGACAGTAGCTACCATGCCTACTTAGGCCCGTGCCTATCGCACTCCTCAATAGCTGCGATGTCTGGACGAACTCCTGTGAATTGATGTACGAGATCCTCCCGCCAAGTAGGTGGAGGCTCCATGGGTCCAACTGCCACCTCCGCTAGCTGGAGACCAAGCAGGTACAACACATCCTACAGCGTCGATGCCATCTCTCACCCAACGAAAGTGAAAAGTGTGGGTCTCCGGTCGCCATGGTTCAAGTAGGCAAGTCGGCAGTGACCTATCAAAAGGAAAACACCTTTACTTCTTCCTGACCTCCATGAGCTGATCTCCGTCCTCCTCGCTGACGAATTAGTAGTCCTCGTCAGGACTCGTGACCATCCATGCTAGGGGTAGTAGACCAGCCCATCCCAACCTGTCACAGTGCAGATATGTTAGGGAATACAATTGTCAGTTAATTTACAATAATTAACATATGTACCTATCGATCCACTCTAGTTGAATCCTCCACATAGCTTTTGGGGGGTCCATAAGATTCTTTCCTCGATGCTTACAATCCACCCAGACATCGGGCAACTCCAAGTCTGCCATACCTGCATGATTGACATACACAATGTAGTTTTACAAACTATGTAAACATCCAACAAATTACATATATTATAGCCCTCAAGATAATATGAATGAAGTACAAATATGAACGTTACAAACTAGCTCAGACACAATAAAGATAAATTAGAATTATTACAAACTAGTTCCGATGTAAAGAATAAAGTAGAAATGTAAAAACCAGTTCTAACATAATACAAATAAAGTACAAATATTTCATCCTAGTTCTCACATGGTATCGCCATAAACATGTTGGATGTTTTGGCGCCCTCTTCCATGCCCTCGGCCGCCTCAAGTAGATGGTATTGTTGATGGACTCACGATGGGATCACCTCCGGCTCCATCTTTAAACTTCAGACAATGATTTTTTACGATTGTAATTCGCACAATGCAAGCATTGCCTAGTAGGCCCATTGACCTCAGACTTATCCATGTCGTTATGACTACGATAGGCTTTGCGGCGACCCTTGTTATCACATAGAAGACTCTAGTGTGGGATATATTCTCTCGTCCTCATTAACCTTTATCTAGTTGTCAACGGCATGAAACCCTGTTATTTCACCACTCCTTGTAGCAATGATGACCTCCATCATATAGTACTTTGATATGAACAAGTTGGACCATATTCCTATTTGCCCACAAGCCGCAAGCACATGGGAGCATGGCTTTTGTAGAAAGAAAGGCTTGTTGCATGTGCACTTGCAAGAGGGATAATCTTCAGTTCCGAAGCAACCTCAAACATCTTAACCTCCTTTGTAGTTCCAAAACTAGTTTCATCCCTAAGTTGTACCTCGTACATTTGTTGCCTGTTGCCAATTTTGACATTGTGCTTCTTCCCCTTTTTTATCTTCTCCTCCATGCACTGCATGATCTTCGTGCAAAAAGTTGTTTCAGTAAACTTACTCATATGCAACACGGCACTCTGACACATCTATTGGAAGTACCAAATTCTCCAATGAAGCACACCTTCTATGACTGCAACTAAGGGTAAACCGCGCTACCCCCCGAGTATCCAATTGTATACCTCTATGTGGTTGGTTTTCATGATACCATACCTTGTACCATGAGTGTCAAAGAAGCAACAACCACTTCTCCTTGGGCTATTCTCGATCCACTCGGAGAAGGTCTTGATCTGTCTAGCTTTCTTCCTCTTAACACCAGGTAGGTCAATACCTGGTAGAGCGCAAAGTTCTTTTGGTTCCTCCTCCATTGATACTGGCATTGCCACAACTTTCTGTCTCTACTGAGTTAGCTCCCTTTCGTAAATTCATCGATCTTGGCCCATAAGATATTGAACTTCTTCTACTGATTCTACTTGCAAAGCCTCTTGAAAAGATTCATCAAACACTTGTTTATGAACTGCCGGTAGAAATTACTGCCTAGATGATGAACGCACCAACGACTTTGCATGTCATCCTAGGGTTCAAGCTCATCCGCTCCGGGATTTGTTGGGGTATTGACAACCTTCAATATACCAGGATGCCGGTCATGCAATATGTAGACATTGGTCAATTTCTCACAACACCATGTTTTGGTCTTTTGAAGAACCATAGCCGGCTTGCTGTGTTCTCACCCTCAACATATGTGAGCACCAATGGAAGAATCTGGTTGTTCACATCCACACCAATCGCAGTTAGGATTTGTCCCTTATATTGTTTGTCAGAAAGGTACCATCAACACATAGCACTAGCCGAAAGTGCTTGAATGCTTCAATGAATGGCCCAACAGAGAAGAAAGCCCAGTTCATCTCTTTAAGTCCAGGCAACTAAACAGATAAGGTGTACTTGATGTCAACGTAAGTTCTTGGGTTCCATGCTTGTAGTGTCCATAGCAGGTAAGGCAGGTTGTGATACGAATATTTGAAATTCCCAAACTACGTCTCCATGGCATTCTGCTTAGCCCTTCACGCCTTTTTGGAGCTAATTGTAAACTTGTACTTGTTATTTATTGCTACATGGATGCACTTCTCTTCAATATCCTTCTTCTCCACTATCTCAGCAAACATTAGCCTTGCAACTTAGGTCAAAGTCAAGTTGCGGTGCCCTACGAGGACGTTGGTTTGAACACAGTTATGTGCCACTACTCTATGACAACCCAGTTCACTTCATACTTCTGCACATGAGCATGAACCATGCATGGACAACCATTAGCACTACACTTTGCAGTGTACTTCGTTGGGGGTAGATACATGTGCATGGAACGTCATTTGCATGGACATTCCCCAAAGAGCTACTACATTCTTCAGTTCAAGCTTGTCTCGATATATAGTGACATGTTGTATCTCATTCTTTCTAAACTCCCGTGATGAATCATGACCATCTGTCACACACATTCCACCCAATAATTCTTGGTTCCACCCACTAGGAATTTGATGATCCGTAGTCTCCTCCTCTTCATCACTTTCTTCATCATCAACCTCCTCATCTTTGACCATATAAGCTTGATCTTCCTGCTCCATAGCCTCCACCAACTCTTCAAAATCCTCAACTTCATCTGCCTGCCCAGTAGAAACACGATAATGTCTGACACTTCGAAGACCATCTGCTTCTCGATGATCATCCGCTTCAGACATACTACCCTCGATAACCGCTTCCTCTTCTTCACTGCTATGACCTCTTTCATAGTCTCTGCCATCTGCCCATATTGAATCATTCACAATTGCCTGCACCGATGCCACTCGATCTAAATTACGAGCCATGCACACCCTTACCAAGATTTCTGTTCCTATGTGCTTTCAACATGCATCAAATCCTAGTGCATGTTTGTGCAAGGCATGAAGAGCACTTGTAACATCTCAATTTTGGTTATTAGGATTAATGCTACTGAAATTGAGAAATAATTAAATTTTTTTCTCTTGATTGCATCACTTCGTGCATGCATATAAAATTGTAATAAAATAAAAGCCTTAAGGGCTAGTTCAAGAAGTGATTAAATAATGCAACTAAGAATAATGATCTATGAGCTCTAATAATTTTGTTGAGCTATAAACAAAGCAAAGATCACTTATGAATATTTCCGGAATTCTTGAGCTAAGTTCTATATGTGACTTAACACAAGACATAATTATAGAAATACATGTAAATGGTAACCAATGAATCACTAAGCCTCAAAATAAATAAATGATGAGCCTTGCCATCCTAATCATTAACAGGATTAAAAATTACAAGTATGTTTAGTCAGTCCTAATAGTGGCTTAAGTATATTACTAATAATATAGTTAATTGAGTGCTTAGTTACTTAATTAGAAGAGAGAGTGGAAGTAGCCGAGATCTTTTCTTTCCCTTGCTCTTATCTTTGCTTCACTATAGCCTATATACTCCTACGAATTAGCAAGCAGCTAGCAAGACTTACAGTTGAAGTAATCCAATTGACAACACATCTTGCCACCTCTAGCTTGAAAATTATGAGTCATAGGTGCTAGCAGCTCACATGCAAGAGAGAGGGAATGCTTGCTGTAGATTAGACCAGATGCAAAACATTTCTTTTCCCTGTACTCCAATCAAAGTAGCTAAAGAATCAAGATGTCAGTCTAGAGGAGAAGGGTGAATAGGCGACTAATCAATTTTAATCAAGTTTTAACTAGTCTTGCAATTATGTGGTACTAAAGGTAATCTAAAGCAAGAATGATATGAGGCAATGATAAATTAGGAATCACACAAGCAGGATCAATATCTACCAATTTAAATGAAACTTGTGAAATGTAAATGCAAGTAGAAGTAACCAAATGGAGACAACTGAATGGTTACAAGTTTGGATTCTTGGGGGAATCCTACGTCTCCGTTGGGGAGCTCGATCACTCATGATCAAAAGCTAGCTTCCTCTCAAGCCTTTTATCCCTCAAGGATGCTCTTGCATCTTCTTGGCTTCTTGTTGGTGATTCTTTCCTCCTGAAGGCAAATGCCGGCCTTTACAAACTTCTTGAGGTTCACCACAAAGGATGAGAGCTCTCAAGGACTCCTAGTCATTTAGGAGACTCCAATCTCCAAGAGAAATGAACTCGATCGAGTCTCGGAGATGAACTCAATGCTTTACTTGTATTGGATTTCAAATCTCTCTCAAAATCTTTTCTGCCTCTCAAGGTTTCTCTCTTAATGCTTGGAGGAGTAGAGGGAGGCTCTTGAGTATGCAGGAAGTCACTTTGGCAAAGAGTTCCCCTTGCAAGGAGTAAAGGGGCTTATATAGTAGCTCCCTAAAAAACTAGCTGTTTAAGGGAATCTAACTAAATCTGGACTGTCCAGATTTGGGCCAAACCCTCCAGATTTTGAAATCCAACAATTCTATGCCGAGGTGCCAGAGAACTGTTCACTTGGTCGGACGAGGCAAAGTCACCTGGACTGTCCGGATTCCAACTCGGACCCTCCGGGCAAGTATCCGGGCAGTAGAGTAGCAATCCGGATGCTTACCCGGATTGTCCGGGCCTAGGGTCCAGGCAGTCCAGTAGCAATCCAGATGCTCACCTAGACTGTACGGGCTTGGGGTCCGGGCTGTCTAGTATAGATCTGGACCCTCATCCGGACTGTCTAGGTTGAGGTCTAGATTCCTTCTAAACAGGTCGGACCCTCAGCCAGACTGTCCAGGCTAAGGTCCAGATTTCTCTAGAGACATCGGATTAGGTTTATCTTTTTAGCTTTGGGCGACAAGAGATGAAGCAATGTGCATTGAGCCATTTCATGACATTTTCACCGAATCCCTCTTCATAGTACAGGGATCTTATACTCAATGTGACTTTTGTCACTAAAACTTAGAAAATCTATTCTTCTATAGATCTTGTCGTCTTCTTTTCTCCTTTTTCTTTTTGAGGGGTTGTCGATGATAATCTTTCCAACCACTTGGGACTACACCTATTCATTCACTTCATGTAAACATTTAGTCCCTTGTTCGTCTGTCATTAACCACCAAAACTCGCTTAGGGGCCTAGATGCACATTCAGTAGCAATGGTAGCAAGTCAAGCTATGTACTCTCTCCAGTCCTTGTCTAAGGCTAGTTGCTACTCCTATCTATATAAGCCAAGTCAATACTGCACCACGAAACCACAAAGAGAAAGAGATTAGGAGAGAGGCCATGAGACCAAGCATTATGGTGCATACGCATACACACAAGAACCACCACAGCCCAAACCAAGTTTTAACCCCAAGAACACCAAGGAAATAAAGAGAAAGCCACCATCAAGAGATGTTGAAGAGCATCCTGAGCACCATGGGAACAAGAAGGCAAGCTTCCAACCCTAGGAAGAAGAAGCAAAGCAAGAAGATCACCATAGCCATGAATCTTTATCAAGGTATAGAAATACCTCGCCAAACAACTTATATTTTTTCTTCACCTATTTCATCCGTTAAAATATTCTCAAAGTTTTTCCACAAACTCTTTGATGTGTATTAGGAGTGCCTCAGAAAAATTTTAGATTTTTTGGGTAGTTTAACCCTATTCAAAAAATTTCAAATTATTAAAAGACATAAAGTCCAGTAATCTAAATCCTCATTTTGGCGCTTCATCCGGTATGAGAAAGTCATGAAAAATCATATTTAAGATTTATATGCTATTCCTGACATACCATAAGTTTCTTACATTTTTATGACAAATTTATAATGCACTTGTAGATCAAACGCAAATATGGGCCAAAATTGAAATCTAATTTTTAGAAAATAAATCATATGCTAATGTGGCATGGGAGATATTTTTATATGGTTATCAATTTCCTTAGTAAGCCATGTAAAAATTCACAAAACTTTTAAAGTATATTTGAATCGGTTTAAAATTCAAACACTATTTTAAGAGAGGAAAACAAAAAACAAAAACAAAAAGATAAAAGAAATAAAAACTTTTGGCCAAAACCAGCGCAGTCCAACAGACCATGCCACACCCGCGCGCGTGCGTGTCTATAGCAATGGGACACTGATAAGCGGGACCCGCCTATCAGGTCTGTCGTCTTCATCCTCGCGCGCTAGCAGCTATGTGCCGAGAGCTGTGCCGCCACGGCCACCTCATGCTCGCTAGCTCGACAGGCTACCTTAGCCTTTGCAAATCTACTAGGAGCTTCATTAGGCCATGACGCACTCGATCCTATGCTCAGCGTGGTGATTGATGTACCGCATGCACCGCAACTATCGTCGGAGCTGATCATGGCCGTTATGGTTGTCCTTATCCCCCTTTGACCATGCAGATAAAATTGCCACACTCTCTCCTTGCTTTGCTAGCAAGTCTCGTCTCCTCTCCCTCACTTGTTTGCCCAGAACACCGACAGTGTCCCGAGCATCGTGGTGAGCATCACGCCGTTTGAACCGTGGCAAACAACTTCCCCTCGATGCATTGCCACGTGAGGAAGCTTCCTCGTCATCTCCTACATTGTTTGCACTGAGCAGCTGATCTCAGAGAACACTGGAATGCCAGATCACCAGTCGTCTTCTTCATCTTCCGTCGAGCTCCACCGTCGCCGTTGCCAGGCCCTTCTGGTGAGCTCTCTTTGGTTATAATTCATTCCAAACCTCTCTGGCTTCCTTCTAAACCTTTCTTTCTGCTCAGTTGAAGCCCGGAGTGCCCATGCCTCCATCGCCGTGTTTGCTCTGCTCCATCATCCTTCAGCACCAGTGAAGTCAACGCTCTCAAGATCCTCCGACCATCCCAAGCCCACTAGCGAGATTCTGGTGAGCTACTGACCCGTTTCTCTCTTCTTCCTAGCATGCGTGCATCCTCGGCGCACCTCTGCACTAAGCGCCGCCGTGCCGAGCCGCAGGAGCTCATCACCGGTGATGCTCTGATGATTCCCTAGTCATCACACCACCGTAAATGTTTGTGGCATGGTCCCAAGAAGCGTGAAAGCATTGATCCTAGAACCCACTGGCGACCTTCACTAGTGTTCCAGTGAGGTGCGGCCAGCGAGACCATAACGGTCGGATCCCAACGGTTGGAACGATAAACAATTACGGTTAACCCATAACCAGTCACTGACATGCGGGCCTGGTCAGTTAAGCTAAACCGAACCATTATCCCCAGTTGAGTCATTGACCGGTGGACCTCGTTTAGTTAACACGTGGGATCACTGTGCACTTAAGTCCAGTCACTTGCCAATTGACCAGTCAGGCCGACCTAGCCACCTTGACATCGGACCCCACCTGTCATCAACCTAGATTAAGTAATAATGAGTATAAAAAGTGTTTTCCTGTTAATTTAAATAGAAATTGAATTTCTAGAATTATAGAAAACCTTTTTCAAGGCATTGAAGCTTTGAAAAATCATATCTAATTCATATTAAATCACAGAAGTATGAATAATATACCAAAATATTCACAAAATTGAATGCTATCTATTCATGCCATTTTCATGAAAGTTTGCACTGTATATAAAATGAAAGTGGTTAAATAAGTGAATCTAACTATTTCCCTCTAGCCGGAGATTCTTTAGAATGCGAGACTTTAAGCATACAAATTTTGATTAACTTGACTCCACTGGCATTAGTCTTCATTTTACAAGTAGCATGCCATGATATGCATTTCATATCCTCATCATGCTGATGTTTAGTCATTAATTATTATATTGCTTTTTTGGTGTTTCTGCCTCTTCCGGGTAAACACCGAAGTTGATATGAGCTACAAGCAACATACTGAGAAGATCCTAGACTATGCCTAGCAAGGCAAGCAACCCTTTTTTTGACCATGTTGATAATTCCTATTATTTACAAAGTTATTTTTTGTGTTCAACATTATATCGCTTGCGTTCAACTTCTACTTTATCGGTAGATAGTTAATTTCCTATCCTTTGCATGGAACCTCCTTATAACTTAAAAAGCCATGTTAATCCTTTCCAACGTAGCATAATTAAGATTAGTCGAGTCCTTAGCAACTAATTATCTCAGTATCATATGCTTAGCTCTGATTAGACTTGTAAGTCATTGTTCTTCGGATAGTCTAAGGAATTCACATCTCATGGATGGGTAAGTGTGGTAATGTTTAGAGATTACTAGGAAGTAATTAAAGAACTTAAATAATAATCATTGGTTCTAGATGAGAGGTCATGGTTGGGAACATGGTGGTTTGTCTCTTCTTCCTGCAAGGCCAGTTTTCGACGTACGTTGATCCAAGATTTGTGTACTTCTACACGGGTGGAATATGGGGCCAGCCATGACTAAATAATTTGCCTAGACTTAGTGTATGAGCTACATCAGTTTGTCATTTCCATTTGCTGTGTGGGTGAAAAATGATGTGATATGGTGTAGTATCTCAATATAAGGGTAGGGTGGACACATAGTCTTGGAAAAGCTGGGGATGTACCTCGATTCGCAACTTATGAGACCATGCTGGAGTTAACGGCTGGACTGTTGTACACAGAATGGCCCATAGGCGTGACTCATAGCTAGGTCGAAAGCATTGCAAAGGTCGTGTTCAATCACCCTCCGCTAGCACACATCGTGAAGTGTGTCAAACCGGTGGCACTAGGAGTCGATCGACACGTGTAGATAAAGATGTACAACCCTACGAGGTTAGAACTATTCAAATAATCATGTCTGCAGTTATGGACACTTTAGCTGCGGCGAATTAGACAGCTTCAATATGTTGGGGAACGTGCTACGCAAAACAAAATTTATCGCACACAATCCACCCCAAGATCACTATCGAGGTGCAGGCAACGAGATCATACCTTCGACGATCACGTCAATGCAGCGGAGAAGTTGACCGATGTCGATGAAGTCCGCAGACTCCCGCAGCTAGGTTATACCTCCCAGCCGCGAGAGCGATCTCCTCGCGAATAGTTCGCCCGATCGAACGCTGAAGTATACGACGTCTCCGAGGTATCCACACGTACCGGATCAGCGACACCGCGGTAATGTGTGGACCAGCACATAAGAACAACGGGGATCTACGAGAAGGCGAAGCAGCAGCGCGTCGGCAGCTGTACTAGATCCAATCTAGAAGAGAGAGAAAAAGAAGGCTGTGGCCAATCTAGAGATGGCTGGTCTAGGGTTTAGGGCTGCTTCTGGGGCTGCCTCTGGGGCTGCTCGGGATACCCTTTGAGGTGCCCTGCCCCTCTATTTATAGGGGTTGGGGCAGCTCTCGCTAGGCAGGTGGAGTCCTACTCCAGCAGGGACACCCTGTTGGAGTTGGAGTCCAACTCCACCAGAATCTTCTAGAACCTTCTAGAACTTCTGAAACCTTCTAGAATTTCTAGAACCTTCTAGAACTTCTAGAACCTTCTAGAACTTTCCAGAACACTTCCGGACATCGCCGGAACCATCCGGGACCTCCCGGAACACTTTCAAGATCATCCGAAACACTTTCGAAACCCTTCTCTCTCGTTCTCCATAAATCGTAGCATTCCTAAATATCGCTAAAACGTTAAGCGTGTGACCCTATAGGTTCGAGTATATGTGGACATGTCCGGAACACCTTCCGGTCAATAATCGTCAGCGGGATCTGGACACCCATAACGATTCCCACATATCATCGAAGATCTTTATCGAGCGAACCTCCTATTACCGCATATCATCCTTTTGCCTCACGATACGTTACACAACCGAGGCGAGACTTTGACGGTATCCCTGTGATCAACTCCTTGATCACCATACCTAGTTATCCTCGTTACCGGTTTGTACTCTTTTCTCGTTTCCGTATTCCGGTATCCCGCGTGACTAACCTTTTAGTCACAATACCTGGCCAGGCGATGCTGGACACCGTAATACCGAGTGGGCCCAGAGTGTATCTCTCCATCGCCGGATGGGCAAATCCCAGTCTTGAGATATCTAGAACCACGATATACTTTCTGGTGTACCTGAAAGTCACCTTTATAATTACCCAGTTACGGAGTAACGTTTGATGACCCCAAAGCAACCATCCGGTATCGGGTCTACGATATTCTCATGGTCTAAGGACGCAAGTAAACGTTAACACATAATGAGAAGATACTGACAACATATTGACGAAGTGATCTCATAGTATCTCGTAAGGGGGTCTATCCAACACCATTGTTACCCTAACAATGTGTTCCCATTATTGCCGGCATCCTTGTTACATTAACAATGCCCATGATCAGGAAAACAAGGCCATCAACAATACATGAGCTAGTCTAGAGGCCTGACTAGGGATCTGAATGGTGTTTATTATTCCACACATGCAATTAGATTTTCCTTTGAATCTCATATTCAAGAACCAATACAATTCTAGCATAGAACATAAACTTAATCATGAACATGAAAATAGAATAATAACAACTTTATTATTGCCTCTAGGGCATATTTCCAACAGTCTCCCACTTGTACTAGAGTCAATAATCTAGCCAATGCTTAAGCTCCTAACACCTATGCTATTCCGGTGTTGCTCATGCTTTGCTTGTGGTAGAGGCTTCGTCAACGGATCTGACACATTCAGGTCCGTGTGTATTTTGCATATCTTTACGTCTCCACGCTCCACCAATTCACGAATGATGTGGAATCGGCGTTGTATATGTTTGGACTTCTGGTGGGACCTTAGCTCCTTGGCCTGAGCTATGGCGTCACTATTGTCACAATAGAGCTCCATAGGATCCAGCGCACTTGGAACCACACCAAGCTCGGTGACGAACTTCTTAATCCAAACGCCCTCCTTTGCCGCTTCCGAAGCGGTGATATACTCAGCCTCTGTTATAGAATCCGCCACAGTGTCCTGCTTGGAACTCTTCCAGCTCACTGCACCACCATTCAGTGTATACACCAAGCCTGATTGAGATCGAAAATCGTCCAGATCTGTGACAAAGCTGGCGTCGGTGTAACCCTTTACAACGAGCTCTTCGTCACCACCGTATACGAGAAACATATTCTTAGTCCTCTTCAGGTACTTTAGGATATTCTTCACTGCTATCCAATGATCATGACCTGGATCACTCTGGTATCTGCTCGTAACACTTAGAGCATAGGACACATCTGGTCATGTACATATCATGGCGTACATGATTGACCCAATCGCGGATGCGTATGGAATCTTACTCATGCATTCTCGCTCATCAGTTGTCGAAGGACACTGATTCTTGCTCAAACTTTTCCCATGCGACATCGGCAAGAACCCCTTCTTGGTGTTTTCCATACTGAACCTCTTCAGTACTTTATCTATATATGTACTCTGGCTTAGCCCTATTAGGCGATTTGATCTATCTCTATAGATCTTTATACCTAATATGTATGCTGCCTCGCCTAAGTCTTTCATTGAAAAACTATTTTTCAACGAAGTCTGAATATTGTCAAGAAAAGATACATCATTCCCAATCAACAATATGTCATCCACATAGAGTATTAGAAATGCTATTGCGCTCCCACTTACTTTCTTGTAAACACAAGCCTCTTCGCAGTTCCTGATGAAGCCAAACCCTTTGACCACTTCATCAAAGCGAAGATTCCAACTCCGTGATGCTTGCTTCAGTCCATAGATGGATCTCTGAAGTTTGCATACCTTTCCAGCATCCTTTGGATTGACAAAACCCTCGGGCTGTATCATATACACGTCCTCGGTTAGCTTCCTATTCAGGAACGCTGTTTTGACATCCATTTGCCATATCTCGTAATCGAAATATGCAGCAATCGCTAGAAGAATCCGAACAGACTTAAGCATCGCTACGGGAGAGAATGTCTCGTCGTAGTCAACTCCTTGAACTTGTCGGAAACCCTTTGCGACAAGTCGAGCTTTATAGATGTATACATTCCCATCTGCGTCTATTTTCTTTTTATAGATCCATTTACATTCGATAGGCCTCAGCCTTCAGGAGGGTCCACCAAGTTCCAAACTTGGTTCTCATACATGGATTCTATCTCGGATTTCATGGCGTCTAGCCATTTAACGGAGTCAGGGCCCATCATTGCTTCCGTATAGGTCACAGGCTCATCGTTGTCTAACAACAATACCTCGTCCGAAAACCACTGTGGTTTCGTGCGAATCCTACCAGACCTTCGTGGTTCAGCTGCTGACTCGACCGAAGTCTCTACATCACATGTAGGGGCTTCCGTATCAGTCATTGTGGGAAACTTCGGAACCACTTCCGGCGTTACATCACTTTGACCTAATGACGAAGATTCACCATCTTGTCGAGTTGCACTATCCTCCCACTCACCCCTTTCGCAAGAAACTCTTTCTCCAGAAACACACCATTCTTTGCGACAAACACTTTGCCTTCGGTGCGGTGATAGAAGGAATACCCAACAGTTCCTTTGGGATAACCAACAAAAAAGCATTTATCCGATTTGGGATCAAGGTTATTTGGTTGTAAACGCTTTACATATGCATCGCATCCCCAAATTTTAAGAAAAGACAAGTTGGGTTTCTTCCCATGCCATATCTCATATGGTGTCGTTTCAACGGATTTAGATGGTGCTCTATTTAGTGTAAAAGCGGCAGTCTCTAAAGCATAACCCCAAAAATACAATGGCAATTCAGTTAATGACATCATCGATCTTACCATGTCCAACAAGGTTCGATTACGTCTCTCGGACACTCCATTCCTCTATGGCATTCCGGGAGGCGTAAGCTGTGGAACAATTCCGCAACTCTCCAGATGTTCGCTAAACTCGTAACTCAAATACTCCCCTCCGCGATCTGATCGTAGAAACTTGATTTTCTTGTTACGATGATTTTCTACTTCATGCTGAAATTCTTTGAACTTTTCAAAGGTTTCAGACTTATGTCTCATCAAATAGATATACCCATATCTACTCAAATCATCCGTGAAGGTAATGAAGTAGAGGAATCCACCGCGTGCAGCTATACTCATTGGACCACATACATCCGTATGTATGATCTCCAATAAGTCAGTCGCCCATTTTACGTGGCCTGTGAATGGCGTTTTAGTCATTTTACCCATTAGACAAAGCTCGCAAGTGTCAAATGATTCATAATCAAATGACTCCAAAAGTCCATCACAATGGAGTTTTTTCATGCGCTTCTTTCCAATATGACCCAAACGGCAGTGCCACAAATAAGTGGAATTCAAATCATTGGTCTTGCGACGTTTAGTGTCAGTGTTATGGATGTGTGTATTACCATCAAGATTCATAATAAATAACTCATTCACAACGGGAGCATGGTCATAAAACATATTATCCATATAAATTGAACAACCATTGTTCTCAGACTTAAACAAATAACCGTCTTGCAACAAACATGATCCAGAAATAATATTTTTGCTCAAGGCCGGAACATAGTAACAATTACTAAGCTCTAAAATAAATCCTAAAGATAAATGTAGAGGTAGGACACCGACGGTGAGCACAGCAACTTTTACTCCGTTCCCGACGCGCATCGTCAATTCATCCTTTGCCAGTCGCTTAGACCTCTATAGTTCCTGCATCGAGTTGCAAATATGAGCAACCGATCCGGTATCCAATACCCAAGAATTACATTGCGGACCAGCAAGGAATACACCAATAACATGTATGACACTCATAACTGAGCTGGACTTTTCAGACTTCTTCTTTTCTGCCAGATATTTCTTGCAGTTCCTCTTCCAGTGTCCCTTCTCTTTACAGAAGAAGCACTCAACATCAGAAGTGGCGCCAGTCTTGGACTTCTTAGGCGTGTCAGTCATACTAGCACCCTTGGATTTGCCCTTTTTCTTAGACTTACCCTTCTTCTTGAAGTTGGTTGTTTTATTCCACTCTCAGCAGTTTTAAGCATAGTAAACAATTCACCCATACTCTTTTCCATCCCATTCATGTTGTAGTTCATGATGAAGCTACTATAGCTCGGAGGGAGGGAAGCAAGAACAAGATCAGTGCCCAACTCTTAGGAGATTGGAAAACCTAGCGCATCTAACCTTTGCGCGTACCCAGACAATCTGAGTACGTGCTGACTCACTGAGCTGCCCTCAGCCATCTTGCATTCAAACAAGGCTTTGGATATCTCATATCTTTCAGTCCTTGCTTGTTTCTGAAACAAAGCTTTCAGCTCCTGGATTAACTCATAAGCAGCCCAATTCTCAAAACGCTTTTGAAGATCAGGTTCCATGGAGGCAAGCATGATGCACTGTACTGCAATGGAATCATCGCTCTTAGATTGATAGATACGAGTCTCATCATCCGTAGCGTTAGCGGGGAGTTCACCGAGAATTTGCAATAGGACATAGTCCTTCTTGGCACTCTTGAGGACAATCCTCAGATTACGGTACCAGTCCGTAAAGTTGTTCCCAGATGAATCCAGTTTTTCTTTCTCAAGCAACGCGCATAGTGGAAAGGTGGTTACGGGTGCCATAGATCTACAACTTAAAAACAAATACACTTTAGACATTGTTCATGATTAAAGCAACTCAAATTAACACTTAATTAGAGTAAGCTCCCACTAAAATCAATATCCCTCATAATTGATTATTAGTGATTCAAGATCCACGACTCACTTACTCCACCATTGATGTGACATCACTGATGACGGAATAACGAGACCGGTAGGTCAACATGCCAATCATATCCCATATGATTCTTGTTCATCTTTCGATGGGTGTGTTCCGAGCCCAAGACGATCTTGCAAAGCTCGTCAAGACAACCGAGTGTCCTGCTGCACGAACGGTTCGCGCCCGCCTCATATATGTCAAACCTATCGTACCCATGTGACATGGCGCACCTCAGAATGACAAATACTCCAGACGGTGCTACACTTGGAAGAACACTAACTACTTTGATATTTGTGTGAGGGATCACCCTATTTAACAACGTCTACCATGCATCAAACAAGGTGCATAAAAGGGATTAACATCACATGCAATTAAATTATTGTGATATGGTATAGCCCCTTTTGTTGAAGAAGACTTCTTCAACATCTTTTGGCGGAGAACTCCTTCGCGTACGGCGTAGCGTCGAGGTCCATCGATGTAAGATTGTCACCACCATGTCCTTGCAATTACAACTATTTGCTATCACATAGCTAATAAAATAAATGCATTACATGGCTTTCTAGTTGACGCGTAGGTCAATACAATAAATAATAACAATCGTATTGGCTCCTGCCGATTGCCGTACTCATGACACGCAGGTCATGATAAATTAAAATTACAAACACTTTGCATCTCATACAATCACATTGCATCACATATGCTATACCACATCACATGCATACCCTGCAAATACAAGTTAGACGCCTCTAACGTTTATGCTACAATACGTGGCTTTATGGCTACGTTGCAAACCGTTTACTACCTACGTTACCATAAGCACGATTGCTCTTGCAGTTATTTAACTGTAGGGGTATATGGAATTGGAGACTCGGAAATCTCGAACCCCATACTAAACTTCGTCATACGCATGACCCCGTGTAGATCACATCTATAAGTCCGCTCATTGCAAATTTATCTTTCTCAACTAAAGTGAAACCAAAGTCATCCTTAGCATGTCTCGATCCGAAGATCGTAAGGTTCGCCGGACCTCTGAAAATTTCACGATGCCGCCGAGATCAAAATTTTGCAATGAGAGGGAAACAACAAGAAAATCCGGTGGTAGATCTCATCTAACACCCCGCACATCATATATGCAATGCCGCATATCACATATGCTCTAGTCGTACCTACAACTACGCATAGTACCGCTCTGATACCACTGTTGGGGAACGTGCTACGCAAAACAAAATTTACCGTGCACAATCCACCCCAAGATCACTATCGAGGTGCAGGCAACGAGATCATACCTTCGACGATCACGTCAATGCAGCGGAGAAGTTGACTGATATCGATGAAGTCCGTAGACTCCCGCAGCTAGGTTATATCTCCTAGCCGCGAGAGCGATCTCCTCGCGAATAGTTCGCCCGATCGAACGCCGAAGTATACGACATCTCCGAGGTATCCACGCGTACCGGATCAGCGACACCACGGTAATGTGTGGACCAGCACACAAGAACAGCGAGGATCTACGAGAAGGAGAAGCAGCAGCGCGTCGGCAGCTGTACTAGATCCAATCTAGAAGAGAGAGAAAAAGAAGGCTGTGGCCAATCTAGAGATGGCCGGCCTAGGGTTTAGGGCTGCTTCTAGGGCTGCCTCTGGGGCTGCTCAGGATACCCTTTGAGGTGCCCTGCCCCTCTATTTATAGGGGTTGGGGCAGCTCTCCCTAGGCAGGTGGAGTCCTACTCCAGCAGGGACACCCTGTTGGAGTTGGAGTCCAACTCCACCAGAACCTTCTAGAACCTTCTAGAACTTCCAAAACCTTCTAGAATTTCTAGAACCTTCTAGAACTTCTAGAACCTTCTAGAACTTTTCAGAACACTTCCGGACATCACCGGAACCATCTGGGACCTCCCGGAACACTTTCGAGATCATCCGAAACACTTTCGAAACCCTTCTCTCTCGTTCTCCATAAATCGTAGCATTCCTAAATGTCACTAAAACGTTAAGCGTGTGACCCTATAGGTTCGAGTATATGTGGACATGTCCGGAACACCTTCCGGTCAATAATCGTCAGCGGGATCTGGACACCCATAACGATTCCCACATATCATCGAAGATCTTTATCGAGCGAACCTCCTATTACCGCATATCATCCTTTTGCCTCACGATACGTTACACAACCCGAGGCGAGACTTTGACGGTATCCCTGTGATCAACTCCTTGATCACCATACCTAGTTATCCTCGTTACCGGTTTGTACTCTTTTCTCATTTCCGTATTCCGGTATCCCCGTGACTAACCTTTTAGTCACAATACCTGGCCAGGCGATGCTGGACACCGTAATACCGAGTGGGCCCAGAGTGTATCTCTCCATCGCCGGATGGGCAAATCCCAGTCTTGAGATATCTAGAACCACGATATACTTTCTGGTGTACCTGAAAGTCACCTTTATAATTACCCAGTTACGGAGTAACGTTTGATGACCCCAAAGCAACCATCCGGTATCCGGGTCTACGATATTCTCATGGTCTAAGGACGCAAGTAAACGTTAACACATAATGAGAAGATACTGACAACATATTGACGAAGTGATCTCACAGTATCTCATAAGGGGGTCTATCCAACACCATTGTTACCCTAACAATGTGTTCCCATTATTGCCGGCATCTTTGTTACATTAACAATGCCCATGATCAGGAAAACAAGGCCATCAACAATACATGAGCTAGTCTAGAGGCCTGACTAGGGATCTGAATGGTGTTTATTATTCCACACATGCAATTAGGTTTTCCTCTGAATCTCATATTCAAGAACCAATGCAATTCTAGCATAGAACATAAACTTAATCATGAACATGAAAATAGAATAATGATAACTTTATTATTGCCTCTAGGGCATATTTCCAACACAATATTACTCTAAAATTTCTCAACTTTAGTTAGAGAAGTTAGTGACTACTTCCTCCTGAGTGGTTGAGGAAGAGTCAATTGATCTTAAGTTGATGGTGACCGAATTTTTGGACTAGCTTTGGAAGAACGCTTGCTTATCCTCTTATAAACTCTTCTAGTAGTCGATTTACATCTAGCTAAAGTAATAAAAAGTAGAAATTGTCTCTATGCAAATTAGCCCACAGATATCCTCTTTTTGATACCCCGTGCATCTATTATTACTTTTCCTGTAGGTATTGCAGAGTACAATTTTTGTCTCATTTTGCTGTTATTATGATCAGATTGTCCACTCAGTTGACTTCTACGAGAAGAATTAAGTATGACAACAGCTCGGCTTAGGGAATCCCAGGTAGTGATCCGGGAAGGTTTTGGTATCATGCTGATCTTATTTTAAAGCCATCTTGTGACATTTGTTAAACTTGCAACTGCCTAAGTTGTTGTTATACTTCTATTATGTTTGTACTTGGTCACTCGACCATGTGTGCATCTATTTGTTAAACTTACTAGTTGTAAGTGCTACTTATTATTGCAGTTTACTATTGGATGCTATAAAGCTATGTTGTGATACCCATTGTTTCTAGCATGTTTCACTTGCTCTGCGTGTATGGGTATAACGTTCATGAAATAAGTAGGGATTTGAAATTCATTATGTGAAACTATCACCTGTAACCTTGATGTGAAGTGACTCCTAAATGAGAGAGCGAGAACTATATCACCCTACTCCAGCTGTGCATTAGTTTGCCGGAACGAGTTCTAGGATGATGTCTTGGCTCAACTAGGTAAGAGTGTGGATGCTATATCACTCTACTCAAGTTGATGCATTCACTTGTCGGCTTGAGGTCGGGATTGACGTCTCGGACTCTTCAAGATCATATTACTCTACTTCTCGCGAGATATTTATACCTCAGCGATCGAAGTTAGGGTTGATTTGATTATAATTAAGATTTTTACATCTTAAATTCTGGGTCTTGACAGCACTGATTGAATGCTGACACTATACTGATCAGTATCAAGAGCGAAGCTATGTGTGGACTAGACTTTCCCTTCTCTAATGTTTAGTGCCTCCGTATTTCTCAGAGGCAATTTAGTATAGTTGAAGGCACTAAGATCAACCGAGACGAATTTGTCCTAACTTCTCAAGGATCATAGAAAATCGTGAATTTCACTAATCCTGACATACCTTATGTATCTACAATGCTCAAAATCTAGTGCTCTATAATTATATATATGTATCGTAGTATTCGCAAACACAATATAACTATAACTTTAAATCTAGCATTCTATAGTTTTATTTGCAATGCTAAGATATTTATTTCAATCATTCTAACAACAACTAATACAAACGGTACAAAGAAACATTTAAATATAAGCATGCACATATTTAAATCTCTAATTTGATTTAACATACTAACTATCTCTATACAACTAAATAAAATAAAAACACAAAAAATAAACTCGTGCGCGGCGGAGAGCTCTCTCCCTCCTCTCCTCCCAAACCCTAATCCCCTATCTCCCTCCTCGTCGTCCTCCTCTCCTCTCCTCTCTCCCTCCTCCTCTGCTCTCTCTCTCGCTCTGCAGCGCACCATCACTCACGTCGACGGCTGGCCAATAGCGCCCAGTCAGCCAATCACGGGCCGACGGGTAGCTAGTTCTGCAATTTATGCAAATTTTGCTTTACTCTTGAAATTTATGAGAAAAAGTATAATTAAAAATAATTCCATGCCTGTATCTGTACGGTTGGATGCAACAATAGCGATGGTACGTACACAATGGTGGAGGGCGAGGACGAGATCCAGACATGTCCAAGCGAGCTTGGCATGGCGATATTGAGAAATCGTTGAGTCGCTCCATTAGATTAGATTGGAGTAAAAACTAAATAATATCAAAGTTTACATAAAATTAAATTTGGCTCATTGTGTCGTAAAATATTAAATTTGGCTCATTGTGTCGTAAAATATTAAATTTGGTTTGTCTTGTCACCATGCGACAAATTTCTGGTTCAAAGTGAAATTTAGTCCGTAAAATATGAGTTTTTTTGTTATTTAATCATTCTACAAATTTATTACTAAACTTGGTGAAAATTATTTTCGGATCACTCCTTAATTACACAGTTACCACCTCGAACCGGTACTAACTTCAGTTTTATGTGTTCCATCGTAAATCAACGATTGAAATGAAGAATAGTGAGAAACAAAAACCCTTGAATCCATGCGTATTTCCCGCGCTGAAATCATGTACTTGTAGGTGCCGTGCTGAATCACGTTTATTAATTGTTAATTCAGTACACATGGATGATGGGAATTGTTTAAATGAAAAAACCAGAACAGAAAAAGGTAAGACATGGAAGATGGGGGCAGCAGCCTAGCAGGTGCTTTTGTGCTACCAACCGCACTGCCTCCACATGGTCAAATTCCGGAGGCATCAAAATTCAAAGGCCAAGGAGTACCAGTCCAACAAATTTCGTTGGATAGTTAAATAACCAACAAACTAAAGTGAGTGAAAAGGATTAGCGACCGAACGACCTTTCCGTTAGTAACATGTCCAATTATTTTCCATCACTCATGCATCCAGTGTTGCTGCCAGGTTCAACCAGACTATCATGAGATCGAGCTTGGCAGAATCTCTTAGTTGTTTATGTCGGATGGGCGAGTTGTTTAATTAGTAGAGTCGAGCAGCATATTTAATCGTTCACCTGCTAGAGCCTAGTGGGTAGGGTTCTTATTGAGAAAGCAATGGAAGTTGCCGATATATTTTGAAAATAGATCCATTTTGGATTCCCATTTGGCTAATTTTAGGGTATCCATCTTGTATTTAAGATTATTAAATTGCATCTTTTATTTGGTGATATGATAGCTATTCTCGGAAAAATGATTTATATGATAGTTGTATAGGAATACATGCTTTGTATGGGAACCAATTCATCCTATAATGTATCGATAGATCCATCACACGGTGGTGGACGACGATATTCCTCATTTTATACTAACCTTGCTTAAGAGGATGAGGTGATGATTGATCAACCCATCTCATTCTTGAACCAAACAACCTATCAGGTTCGGGGGAGAAATCACTATTTTGACCCTTTCTGGATACTTCATCATGAAATGACCCTAGTTCAAAATATTTTCGAAATCTGACCATTTCTGCTAACGCCACCCACCGTGGCGTGTGACTGTGCGGGCTAACGCCACGGTCAATGGCGTTCGACACCTGGTCCATGCTCGGGCAGTCCCGCTGACCTCGCTGACGTGGCCAAGTTTCGAACGCCACGGACGCTGACGTTTGCCCCCCGAAGAGTTAACTAGCCGGGGGGGGCCACGGGTGGGCCCCACCCACCCGTTCAGCCCCCATTCTTCTTCCCCCAGCGCTGTTCGTCCCGAACAGAGAGCAAGGAGCTCTCTCTCCCCTCTCCCTTTATCCCTCCTAGATCCATTGATTCAACCCTACATTTGTGGTGATTTCGCACAAGGAGGAGCAAGCAAGGTAATCTCATCCGATCCCCTAGTTTTTGTAGGTTCAAAAGTTCATATTTGCCTCAATCAAAGTCATGTATAAAACCCTAGGTTTGATGATTTCTCCATTAGATGTGTGGGGATTTTGCATCGCATTTGCTATTGGTTAGTAGTATTTGAGGTATGAATGTGTATATGTGTGATGAATGTGTTATGATTTTGCAAGAAAATAGTTAGTTTACACAACCCTAGGTTATGTGTATATGTATATGTATAAAACCTTAGGTTTGATGAATTATATCCTTTGAATCGCATTTGCTACTGGTTAGTAGTATTTGAGGTATGAATGTGTATATGTGTTATGAATGTGTTATGATTTTGCAAGAAAATAGTTAGTTTATGTGTATATCTATATGTATAAAACCCTAGGTTTGATGATTTATCTCCTTTGAGACTCTGATATGAATTCTTTACTGAAAGGGTTGAAATTCAATTAGGTAGCATCGGGTTGAGAGGCAGCTAATTGTTATCCGATGACAGAGAACTAAGAGGAGTTTGAAAAAGCATGTATAGTGTATACACCAAGTAAACACATTATTTTCTAAAAAAACTTGATGTACTTTGCTAATTAAGCTCATATTTGGCATGTATGTATTTGAACCTGTCATTGTCATATGTCTATTATATATTTGGTATGTATGTGTTTGAACCAAGTAATTGATGCCCATGTCAAATGCACTATGTAGGATGGCTAATGAGCGCTGGTATTATGGGCTTGAGAACGTCTACAATCTCGATCATCATGCGCGGCTTATCGAGAATGGGGAGGTAACATCGAAATCTTCTTCACTTTTTCTTATGTTTGCAAGTACTAAGGTAGTGAGCATAATTTGTTTAATTTTGACAGGTTCTACCACCTATGCGCATGAGGGGCCACAATGCCTCCGATATGCCGTACGACGTGTGGTTCGAGGAGTACTTTGAGAGAGCGGGCCTTCTACCCTTCGTCCTCCAGTTTAAGTGTCCTCCGCTGAAGATCAACTCCACTGCCATCACCGCTCTCTTGGACCATTGGAGGCCCGAGACACACAGCTTCCACCTCCCATGTGGTGAGATGACGGTCACCCTACAGGACTTTGCCATGATCACGGGTCTTCCTATCGATGGCGACGCTCTGACTAGGAGGGTGGAGAATGATGGGTGGCGTGCCCGGGTTGCATCTCTGATCGGTGCTTGCCCTCCCGCGCCTGAAAGGAAACGAGGTCAGCCGGTATCCCATACACTTGGCTACAAGATAACAGAGGGGGACGCCTGGCGAACGCCGGTCCGGTCGTTTGTGCAGCAGTATGCCCGGGCATTCTTGTGGCGTCTGTTAACTCAGGTGGTCTTCCCAGACGCGTCAGGGGACACCGCCTCTTGGATGTATCTGGACCCGTTACATGACTGGGATGCCAATTCCAGTTGGGGGTCGGCTGGTCTAGCCTTCTTATACCGGCAGGTAAAACTTAATTGCATCAGTCACTTATGCATGTATTTTACCATTCAATTTCAAAAATTGACATGAATTGTGAACCTACAGCTTGACGATGCATCTCGTAGGAGGACCAGCGGATCCTCGATGGGCGGTTGTGTTTGGGCCCTGTCGGTGTGGACGTGGGAGCGGTTACCGGTTGGTCGTCCACAAAAACTGCAACTGACTGAATGGGAGGATCTTTTTGACAATGTTGATCCTTATCGCTTCCCCACCGTCGCATACTCGTGGGATAGAGTGGAGGGCTACACTGGCAGGTCGAAGACGCTTTACAAGAGCTACACCAACGAGCTCGACACACTAACTTATAAATAGGTAATGGGTCTCTAACGATCACCCCTATTGTGATGGATGGAACACCTTACTTAAAGAAGTCCACGTCGTGCTTTGCATGTCAATTGGATGCCGTACGAGTCTCAGAGGAATTTCCCTCTGAACGCCATGTGTACGCGGAACGAGCACCTTTGGCGGACTAGGTGCCCAATGATATGCTTCTACGCTGTCGAGTGGCACCTCCCACAGCGGGTCGCCAAACAATTTGGAAAGAGGCAATGCACAACACCGGAGCAGGAGAGCACCGGTCCTGAGCTGCATACGTGAGTGACCGTGCTTTCGAAGCTGGCTGTGCTAGCACCGGTAGTACTAATTATGTTCGTCTTAATTTGCAGGATGACTCGGTAGAAGTGCCCAAAAATTAGAGATTGGTACACCAAACACCGGGAGTGGGTGACCATGTGGAGGAAGAGGGAGGAGTTTGTGGAAACTGATGGTACAATGGACAATGAGAAGGCATATCTCAAGCATTTGGAGTGGTTTGATGATGGAGAGAAGTACCGGCTGCAGTTGAAGCCATCTTGGACCCAGGCGGATTGCTTGGAGTTAAAGGAGGACGAAGATGACGAGTACGACATGGCGGTCAGGGAGAGCGCGGGAACCCATAGGGACTACACACCCGTTTACGATAGAGTGGTACGTTTATCATTCGAACACAAGCGTGATGCCATCTGTTTATCCGAGCCATAAATGTTGCTTACATCAATGTGCAGGGTCTCTTACTCAATAGAAGTATCAACGAGGCTGGAGTTGCACTACAATACCCACCTGGTAGCGTGGAGTCTAACACGGCTCTTAGAAGCACCGTCACGGTATGTCTTCACATGTTTTTGACTTGAATCGTAAATGTTCATATGTTTTTTTAAAGTTCTTTTTGTTGGTGCGTGCAGAAATTCGTGCAGCGCTGCCGCAAGATGGCAGCTATGCTTGCTTGCCACCGTGGCGGCGTCGTCGACGCTCTTGAACCTACCAGGTCTAGGTCTGCTTTGGGAGCTGCCTCGTCCAGTCGGGTAGGTCCGTCTTGGAGGAAGACGAGGAAGACGAGGAGCAGGAGCACGAGCAGGAGGAGGAGCAAGAGGAGGAGCAGGAGCAGGAGGGTGATGGCGGAGACACGGACTATGATGAGATTCGCATGTCACGGATGCAAGATGCACCTGAGCCCTCCCAACCGACTCAGCCGGTCTGTAGGATTAGAAAATCGAAGTCCATCCACAGTCCGGAAGGTCAGGTTATCCGCACACGTCCTGCTTGGAAGCCACGTACATTGGGTGAACCTCGCAGAAAGACGCAGGAGGACCCATCTCTACGAAAGAGGGGAAGGAAGTGAACTTATGGTATTTGTCGTGTTTCGAACTCTTATGTGAACCTCGTCGTGTTTCGAACTCTTTTGTGCGAACTCTATTGTGAACCCTTGCTTGCGATGTGATATCTGTGAAATTTGGCATGGCTGTGAACTTATGATATTTGAGATATTGTATATGTCTGCAATGTGATGTGTCTAATTATACGCATTCAACTTATGGAACGTATATTCCGCTATTGCGGTCACTGGCAGTTGACGGACGCCCTTGAACACATTGTTAAACATTCAACCATGTTGCTTGTCATGTCGCCGTATCTTCTACCTCCGTGGTCATAGGCACGTGCCCACTTGCTCCTCTCTGGTAAATGCCTGTCCAAGAACTCTTTTCCCCCGGCATTTGTCAACCCATGGAGCCTAGTGTAGCGTCTCGTGAACGACTGGGCGGTAAAGGCCACACATGCATCGGTTAGATCGTCGCACAGTTCCTTGTTCATACAAGCCCTGTAAAAGTTTGACACAAAATGCCTCATGCACCATCGGTGGTGCAGACGTGAATGCCCTGGAATATCAATCTCCATGGCCTTGAGTATGCCTTGGTGCCGGTCCGATATGATGCATAACTCCCTATCCGGAGCAATTACCCTCGTCCTCACAAGATTCATGAACCATTCCCAGTTGTCCTGGTTCTCCCCTGTCACCAAAGCAGATGCCAAAGGCAACACCTGGTCACCGGAGTCATATGCCATTGCGACCAAGATTGTGCCCTTGTAATTGCCAGTCAAAATGTCCCATCTATGGACATAACTAGCCAACAATGCTGAAAGGCCGCGATGCATTGGTCGAAAGTCTAGAAGGCACGGCGGAACACTCCAGCAACATCCTCGACCACATGGTACATGCCCGGGTTTCTATAGGCCATCGCTCCCAACAACCTCGGGAGGCAGTTGTATGCTTCTTCCCATCCACCATACAACATCCTAAGCGCAGCTTGCTTGGCCTTCCATGCATTCCCATACTTTACCGTATATCCGTAGAAATCTTCTACGAGACCCATCAAGAGCTTCACCTTCATGGTTGGTTCATTCTTTACATGCTTCATGAATTTGTACCCAATGAATTCGGAGGTGAGCTGATGGTGCTTCGTGGATGGACTTGGGTCTTGCCTCGAGCATAAGTGATGGGATTGACAACTTGATATCTTCCATCCCCCATCGCGGATGGGTCTTGCACGGACAATCCATGGGCATCCCGGTTCCTCACACTTCACGGTGTAACGCTTCTTCGAATCCGAGTGCTGAACTAAGAAAGGTGTATGGTGCTTAACGGCGTACTCACAAAGCCACATCTTGTATACTAGCAAGTCCGGAAACTTCTGACCTTTCTTTACGTAAGCGTTATCGGACTCGTCGGCTTTTTTGCTTGGGCACGGCCTCGACTCAATCTCTTTAGTGTCGCCACCATCAACTATAGCCTTATGTGCGAGTACAAGATCACGAAACAAAGGTATTCGGTGATCCCGGCCTACAACTTTCAAAAAAGACTGGGCTTCTTTCGCTGTGAATCCATCATCGTCCAATTCCTCCGGGCCATCGTCCTCCGAGTCGGAGGCGTACGCACGATTATACGGGATGTCACGATCCATGTCGGAGGCGGAGGAATATCGGTTCAAGTCAATATGCAACCGAGGACCTTGAATCTTCGTGGCAAATATTTCGAGAGACTTGTCTTGCGAGGCCATAACAAACTCCTTGTATGTCTCCCAATCCAAGTCCGACGTGATAGGCATTACCTTCATTCGAGAACAAGGTCCCGACCCAACATCATACCTCCCTTTTAGTTCAACTTGCTCACTCGGGTCCATCCAATTCAACACATTTCTTACTCTTTCCACAACCTCGCCATAATTAGGACTTGTCACAAAAACTATGACTTTCTCCTCGTTGTCAACAATCTCGGCATTGTTACTCAAAAATGCCGCCTTATCCACATAATGAACATTAACGATTCTCACCATCTAAAAAACAATGACAAGAAACATAATGCATCAATGACAACCCGACCGCATTATATCCAAAACACATCACAAGAAATGTCTAAATGGACCATGGTATTATATCTATTATTCCCTCTACCACATACCTTAACCCTAACCCTAGTTCTTGCTACAAACCACAAACGTACTAAAACCTAGGCTTACTACACATCACAAACATAATAGCAACTCACATTTCTCATTTTCAACAACGCATTTGGGTAAAATCCTAAAAACTAGGGTTTCCCCTAAACCACACAACGCAACCAAATTGGCCAATTTCAACCAACCAAATCGTGGGAGATGGGAGAGTTTACCTCAAGGGATGCAATGGGGTCCGATTCAACGAAAAAATGGCGCATATTTAGAGTTATTTGAGAGGGGATTGAGTGGGGGGGAGAGAGGGCTTGAGAGCAGCGGCTCGGGCTGGGGAGAGGAGGAAGAAGCCTGGGGGGCTGAATGGGTGGGTAGGGCCCACCCGCGGCCCCCCGGGCCACTTAAGCCTTCGGTGGGTTAACACCGGAAGTCATGGCGTTTGGATCCCCGCGCAAACGCCAGCGACCGTGGCGTTCGGAACTTTGCCACGTCAGCGCGGTCAGCGGGACTGGCCGAGCAGGGACCGGGGGGCTAACGCCGTTGACCGTGGTGTTAGCTCTCGAAGTCACACGCCATCGTGTGTGGCGTTAGCTAAAATGGTCAGATTTCAAAAATGTTTCGAACTTAGATCATTTCGTGATGAAGTATCCAGAAAAGGTTAAAATAGTGATTTAGCCCCAGGTTCGGAGCTAGAATCGTACGGTGCATTAAGAGTCTGATCTCTCGTCCATCAAACACACCTTTACACCACCGGATAAAAGAACTAATCGTGAAGGGAAGCTATATAGTAATTTAGTAGCATATTCGACATGCTTTAGTGCTACATTTTGTATGTTTGCCCGGAAAGTCCTTCGGCACTTTGACCGACAGCGCACCTACTATACTAACAAACTTCGTGTCAATATCAGTTGCTTGACTTGCTTCTTATATGATGGTGCTTTCGAGGACAAATATTATAGTAGTCATACCTAAGAGCAATTCCGGCAGGAGTATATTTGTTCTCCTAAGACGGTGGGAAAGAAATCGACCAGACTCGGACGTCCAATATTATATTAGGATCAGGCATCTGTAAAAATAAAATTTTCCCTGACGAAAGCATTCTTCTCATACATATACAGTAAGTACATAACACAAATGCAATAGCATATATTCGACTTTTAAGAAAAAAATTCCGGACTTTTCAGGTGACAAATCCCACAAATTAGATCTGTTCCCAATTAATAAATCTCGCACATCATTTTTTATTTATCTCCACGTCATTCAACATTTTTGTGTGCAGTGGAAATATTTTTTGTACAATAAAAACATCCTTTGTGTAAGCAAACATATTTTTTGTGATGAAAACTTTTAGTGAAATGGGGAATATTTTTTCGTTTATAAAGATATTTTATTCGTATAATAAAAACATCTTATATGATGGAAACATCACTTTTTCATCAAGTTCTGTTCTTGTTCTTGAATTAAACCAACAATGGTTGCACCTCCACGAATCAATCGATCAATCATGATGTTGGATGATGTGCATTTAAGCTAACTTAACTCTGGCTGCACAGCAATGTAAGCACCGTGCTACTCGATGAAGGTCTGGTGGTGTTGGCGTTGTCTCCCTGACGTTCTCATTTTCCAGCCCCTGGCCAAGAACGTCACCCTGTTGGGCAGGAGCATCCCCTCTGCCTCCTACATCATCGTACGCCTCCTCGTGCGCAATGATGGCAGTGGCGATAGTGCCGGCAGCTCTCCCTGGAGGCATGCGAGCGATGCGCAAGGGGCGGCGAGGACGACGATGCGCGTCCAAGCCATGGTGTAGGTCAGCGCACGAGGGCTCAGGCATGGTAGTGGTAAAAGTAGCATCCAATCCGCGGAGGAGGAGGATGGCCGAGAGAATCGGCGGTGAATGTCACGTCCAACCAGGGTTGATGGTGATGGAGGCGAGATAAGGGTACGCTGATAGGTGAGAGGATGGATTAGATAGATTATAGAGCCCAAACAAAGACTATAGGACCAAACGTTTGTGATAGTGGCTGGCTACTAGTCTTGTTAAAAGAAAAGATCAGCCCACCTAGGGAAAGAGTTTCCCGAGAAATATTCATTCCCCGAAAAATATTCTCCTCTTGGGCTCTTCATCGTATCTAGCGGGATCTTTGCCAGTTCCGGGTACACCTCATCCTCTGTGTTGAAGAAACTCCAAACCCCAAGGGTACATTGGTCTTTATAGCGCCAATCACGCGAGGCTAAATTATAGCGCCATCTGCGCCAGGCTAAATTACATCGTCACATCTAATTCACTATCTACTGAGCTAAGTCTTGGCTCAATTGATGCTAACTGGGAGTAGAAATGTAAAAGAAATGGAGAATGGGAACATAATTACGAAGGAAAAGGAGGACTCTTTAAAGATTAGAGTATTAAGGAGTGAGATATAGGTTAAAAGGAGCAGAAAAATAGAATTAGGGCGTCGAGATGATCAAAATGGATATATTATGTGTTTTTAGGGTTTGGTAAATAGTAATAGATTGGCTATTATTTATTGTGGGTCAGGTTGGGTGAACAGTACAAACTCGATACTATTCATTGCGGGTCGGGCGAACAGTGCAAACCCGTTAATCAATGCAAGATCTGGACCGTACACGGGATATCCGACGAGTCATAGTACGCCGCGTGGACCAATTATAAGGCTAGAATCCTAGCTACTTTTATATATAGAGATTAATTTAAGAAACATATATGTACAAGAAAACTAACGGTCGTGTGTTTGAGCTCATGGGTGATAAAGGGGGAACATCCTCACAGACTAGTTGCAAAAAGAAAACTGCAAATTTGTGATGGTAGAAGAAGAACGTGGCCTTTTAGTGGCAAAATAAATTTATCTAGAGAAAAATGCATAGATTAATTAAGTTGAGCTTCATATGAGTTCTTTTTATTTGAATGCTCAGCTTAAACTGGTTCCTCGATGCACCAAATTTGACCGCGTAGAAAAAAGGCGCAGCTACTGCATATGAAAAGTGCTGGCCGCCGCTCTGAATAATTTTTACAAATTAATTCTTTTTTATTTTAAAATTGATCCGCGTTGCAAAAAAATTTCAAATCTAACCCTTTTGGCGGCGCTACAGCCAACGACACCACGGACGCACTTTGTGGCACCATAGTCTACGATGCCGCAGACCATGCGAACGTGGTGACCGTAAACCGTGGTGAATGACGTCGACGAGGCTGTGGCGCCATGACCCATGGCGCCAGTGTGGGTATACCCCTTCACCGACAGGTCTAACCTTTTTTCTTCTTTCGTTCTCTCCTTTGGACCTCCCCGTGGCTGGATGGCCTCCTTCACCTCCCCAGGTGAATCCTCCTGTGAACTCTCTTCTCCGTACACGTCCATCACGTCCTCCGACCTAGTACGTAAACGTATCGCCATCATTTTGTGCATTTGGTTCATTTTGTTACGTATAGATTTTATGCATTGTGTTCATTCTCAGTAGTTACAATCAAGTTGTTTGAAAGATAGGAAAGAGATGGATGACTCTAATGGTCGTGCCAAACCCGGTGTGCCGTTGATGTGTTGGTGTGGTGACCTTTGCAAGATGGACAAATCGGAGACATATGACACGTAGGATCAAAGGTATTGGATGTGTGCAAACTTAAGTTTGATCCTCCAGCAGCCGTTCGGTGCTCCGGCAATTTCGTACGTAATATAGCAATTGAATTTATATTTTTAGCGGTATTAAAATCATATTAATATTATTGTTGGGCCTATGCTAACCCATTGCTATAGGAATTTATGCCTCCACTGTGATTTCGAAGAGTGGATTGACATGGAGATGACTAAAAGTGACAAAGTTCATGTCACGCTCAACAAGTAGTGGCATGGGGATCTTAGAAAGTGTTGTAAGGAAAGGCATGAGGAGCTTAAAGCGGAGTGGCTATGACGAGAGGAACATGAGACGAGGGAGCGTGCCTTGGAAGCCCTGAAGAGAGCGGAGCGCGAAGCCGAGAGGGAGATGAAGCGCGAGAGGGCAAGACGTGCGAAGGAAACCAACCCAGAGGTTATTTGGAAGGGAATGTGGCCGCGTTGCACGCAGTAGAGTTATGTGCTTCACGCATGTTGAAGTAAAAAAACCTTAATTAGATCGGACTATGAAATTTATTAGTGTACTATTCGTATTGTATTAAGTAATGTACTCGGATCTACTAGTCTTCTCGTAGTACTCAACTTGAGTATGACGTAACGCATGGTGTATTTGAGGCTCATCCCGCTGTGTCTAGAACCATAGTCGAGCCTGGTGTGCATGCCATTGTGCTCCAAGCCTGAGCTGTTTAACAGTCTAAGTGTTGGGGCGCCAATGTTGGAGGCACCGCAACACTCCTCTACGGCACCAGGAACTGTGTCACCGTAAGCCTGAGTTGCGGCACCAAACCTGGTGACACCTCAGCCTGACTACGGCTCCAACCCTGGTCGCGCTGCGGGTGTTCTTTGTAGTGCCACTGTGCGTGGCGCCGCAGCCGCCAACACAGCTTCCTATACATTTTTTAGGTTTGTTGGCACTCTCTAGCTATATGCATAGTGGAGCTACTTATCTGCATGAAGTTTGGGCATGCTGAGATTTCATTTTTCACTTGCTGATCCTTGAGATTTCTTGTGCTGCACATTTGGCAGATTAGGTATAGGTTCTTATGAAGCTGTTTTATTCTGTTTGTTCGGTGATGCATATTCAAAAGGTAAAGCATTGACCTTGTGACTGCGCGGCAACCATGGCAATGTATTCGAGCAATATGAAGCGACATAGAATCGAAGCGAGAATTAACATAGAATAATTTCGGACCACTTGTTAGTTTGAAAGATGTCGGGACCCAAAATCCATAACAGAGAATCTTAAGTGAAATCTCCCGCTAAGTCGAAACGTCAACCCCAACCTCAACTCTTAGGCACAAATTTCAAGAGGAGTGGAGTGATATGGCTTCGAGTAGCCCGAGACGTGAACTCCGAACTTGCTCTAGTAAACTAATGTGTAGATTAAGTAGGGTGATATGGTCTCCTCACTCTTTTCTCATGGAACCGGAACATGAATGCCAAACTCGCCCCGGCAAATGAATGTTCAACAAGAGTATGATGATATAGTTCTTAAACTCCTATTTGGAAGAGTCACTTCATAGGGGTGATTACACCTAATAATTCTATGATATAGACTCTAAAACCTTACCCACACCATGTGCTTTAATATCATACATGCAGGGCACATGAGGCAGGTGAGAACAAACAAGTATCACAACAGTAATTCTACGACTGAAACTGCAATAATATTAGTTGTTCTTAAAACTTAACAACATAATTCACACAAGGAGTCAATTACACAGCGGAAGATTTGACATGTCTAAGAAGCCAAAAAGTAGGGCCAAAAGTTAGCAACAAAATAAACCAAGCTGTCGAACCCCTGGGCAGGACCACTGTCTGGGATTCCCAACGACTAGTCATCATGGGTGTTGATCTCTACATAGAACCATCCGTTGAGGGGATGATTTCCTCTGCACAAAATTATCAACAGTTGTAAGATGAGTACAAAAATTGTACTCTGCGAGATTTAGAAGGGAAATTAGTAATAGATGCAATAACTATCAATAAAGAGGTAATTGTGGACTATTTTGCGGAAAACTGATTATTCTTTTGATAATACTCTTAACTAGGATGAAATTGACTACCAGATTGCTTTTAAAAGAGATGAGTCAAATCTTCATAATGAACTCTACTGCAGACCACCGTACAGTTACAACCCTCGACTCTTCCTTAACCACATATGAGGAAGCAGTCACTACCTCCTCGACTTTAGAGTTGACATGTTTTAGAATAAAGTTGTAGCTATCTAATTCGATGCGGATTCTTACCAAGCTGTCCATAACCGTGGACACGGCTATTCGAATAGTTCAAACCCTGCAGGGGTATACATCTTTACCTACACGTATCGACCGACTCTTAATGCTAGGCCAAACACACACTTCACGAGGTGTGTTAGCAAAGTATGATCGAACATGACCTTTACACTGTTTTCGACTTAAGTATGAGCCACTCTAATGGGCTAATCCGTGTACACCAGTCTGGCCGGTACCCTGACATGGTCTCAAAAGTTGTAGCAGGTGATACATCCTGGTCCCGGACCATGTGTAACCCTTACACCTATATTGAGATACCACTTCACATCATTTTTCATCACTTGACAAATGGAAACGTCAAAACTATGCAGCTCATAACTTAAGTCTAGACAAATTATTCAGTCGTGGATAGCCCATTATACCATCCGTGTAGAAGTACGCAAATCTTGGTTCAAAAGAACACCGGGAACCGGTCCTTGTGGGAAAAACGAGATAACCCACCATGCTCCCAGCCATGGCTTCTCTTCTAAGCCCGATAGTTATTAATCAAGTTCATTAGTTACTCCCCGGTGAACACCCACCTACCATTTAACCCATCCATAGTGTGTTGGTTTGTCTACCGTCCAAGGAATTACGGCTTCTACAAGTCTAAGCATGTCTAAGAATAAATAACAACATAAGCAATATAGAAGTAACAACTACACTACTCTAATTAGGTTGGGGTGTGGTGATGTTGAGTGAGGTGACAAAATAGGCTCATGCAAGAAAAAGACTAGTACTTAACGAGAAGTATAATCTGAATGGATGTGATAACGAATTTGAAAACAAATAATACTTTGTAAGTAGTAGGTGTTTGCAATATGTTCAAAGGGGTTGCTTGCCTTGTGGCTCGGTAATTAGGTCTTGCTCTTGCTCGGGATTATATGCTTCGGAAACTTTCGGCTCTAGCATGAAGAATGAAAACACCGAAAAAAGAGGTGCAATACAAAATATCAAAATCATAAACATCAGCATGATATCAAATGTATGTCACCGCATAGAAGATTTAAAATAAAGACTAATTCAAGTAGAATCAATTTAATCGGAGTCCGGACGCTCGAAATATCATGATCCGAAGATTTCCGGCTAATCGGGAAACCCTAATTTGAGTTTCTAGCTATTTAAATTTTTTATATCATTCAACCATGTATGAAAATGAATAATTGGATAGATCTTATTTTTCTGAACATTTTGATATATTATTTGCATTTTTCTGATTAAAAATGGATTTACTATGATTTTTCTAAGATGTAATCAATTTAATACCCTTTCTGTATTTTTCTCAGTAAATAAAAATAATATTAAATCATAACTATTTTTGTTACTGAAATCATAATTAGCTATAGTCATTGACATGTGGGCCCTATGGTCAACTCTAGTCAATTTGACTCGGGTCAATGACAGGTGGGACCTGCTGTCATAGATTTGGTATTTTCTTTTAAATTCTTTTAAATTCTTACATGTGGGTAATTAATGAACTAATCAGTGTATTAATGATGTCTGAACCAATTAATTAATTATAGCCATTAACTATAGTTAGTATTAAACACTGTAATTAATGGGTCCAAATTTAATCATTTATGATTAGTAATTAATATGCCCTATCCGGCCGGTGCTAGGTCATTAAGACCCTTAGTGCTTGGTCAGGACTCGGCTGACTTTGTGCCGCCATCAATGGAGGGCAGGATGGTGGATGCTGCAGCAAGCAGTGATAAGGAAGGGCGGTAGTGGAGCAATGTGGCGACGCAGCTTACCAGCGCGCGTGGAGCGGCGAGGTGGCGCGGGAGCTCGGTGATGGGGCTTCAGGTGAGGTGGTTGAGGCGACGGGGCAAGTGGGTGACGAGGGTTGGGGGTGGGCGGCTTTGTGGCGGTGGGGCTTCGACGACAAGGGAGGAGGGCAGTGAGCGCTCGGGACGGTAGTGAGAAGCAGAGGAGGTCGGTGGAGAGAGAAACCGAGAGGGAGAGGGCACGGGGAAGGGCTTGGTCTGGGGGGAGAAAGAAATAGGGGAAAGGGGCGGCGGCTTCAAAGCAGGTGGTGGCGGGGAGGAGCCGGGCGCTTGCCACGGCGGCAGCGGCGACCTGCTCATGCAGCTGCTTGGTGGCCGGGCGCTTGCCACGGCAGTAGCGGCGAGCTACCCACGTAGCTGCTTTGTGGCGGGGAGGACCCGGGTGCTTCCCACGGTGGCAGCGGCGACCTGCTCACGTAGCTGCTTGGTGGCAGCTCGGATGAGGACAGGGCGACGATGGCAGGGTGGATAGGGGAGAAGGGGGCGGTAGGGTTAGGGGTAGGGTAGGCCACGGGGCAGGCTGCTCAGCCAACTCGGCCCAGCCTAGAGGAGGGAAGGCGGCAGGCCGAACGGGCCAGGCGGGAGGAGAAGAAAGATGGACCCAGGGAAGGCCCATCCGGCGGGGGAGGGGAGGGGGTTAGTTTTATTTTTAGTTTTTCTTTTACTTTTATATTTTGATTTCTGTTTTAATCTTTTAGACAATTTTGAAACCAAAATCAAATTTTGAAAATTGAATCCTTCTCCTAATTAGGGTTTTTCTTCTATTCTTAAAAGTTTTTTCCTCGACATTTTAAAGTTTAAAATTCTTCTCAATTTTGACTTATGTGTGAATGCCATGGTGCACACGATAAACATGTTTATTGATTTAGGGATGTTATAAAAGAGTAAACAAAATGTTCTCCAATGCCCATCGTCTACATAACAACAAACTGCGAGCTTCAACGAGCCCTCTTGCACCCACCGGAAGTCGGCGTGAACTTGTCCGCAGCTTTTCCTGCCTTTTCCTGCTTTGGCCTATCCCTGACGACGCTAGGATCTGGGCTGTTCTATCCTCCCTGTGTCGATGTGGACTTCACAATAGTGAAAGATATGTAATGTTAGAACTAAGGTCATAAATTCGGTAAGACATGTAAACAAAGCATTTTCTTACCAAGGATAGCTGCGATGCTAGAGGAGCACCTAGAATCTGTGAGAGCACGTTGTAGTACAGAGTCTCTTCTTCTTGTCCCTCTCCCTCCGACATCGGCCATCAATGCAGGTGCCTGTGTTGTACTACCTCCCGCCATCGAGGCTGTACTACCAAAACGATGTGAGGACGCGCTAGCATGTGGTCCATGGTGGACCACATCTCCCAGGGCGTGGCAGTTCAGCTTTGCCACCGAAGCACTGCATTTTCTTCCAATGCCCTGTGATATCTCGAAGTGAGTGAATAATAAACGGGATAAATGAATCATCATGACATTCTTTTGTACAGATACGAACTTACCCTTATTCTCGAAGGCGGGCGACCTCTCCATCAGACCCCTGCAGTATGGAGAGTATTTCCCCCTCCTGTGCACTCATATGGGCCAACTGGGTTCCCTAATATGGCATTTGTAAGAAAATATTGCATGTTCATGAACCAAAAAACTTGTTCCATACCACATAATCAGAAGGAGGGACCATCTCGGGCTGTGACTTGGTCCTGGTGAAGTCATCGTACTCGTCTCCAAAGTCAGCTGCGGCAACATCCTCATAAATCTCTACCTCGTGGAAGGCAGGTTTAAGCTTGACCCTACAAACCTCGTGAAGCCAATGCAGATACTCTGCATACTGCGACGGGTCGTGCACGCCTTGCACAATATGCAAGCGCTACCGACGCTGCACCCACTCCTATAGGTACAGTCAGTGCCTATGCTCCCAATTGTTGTCATTGTAATGATTCCTCCGGTCAAACCTGCAGAGAAAATACATATGTAACTAACAAGTCATTTTTATTCACAGTAATTAAAAAAGACAAGCTTATTTGTGCAACTCCACTGATGTCCTAGACCCATAGGAGGAAACTTTTGTAGCCTCCCATACTGGCGCTACACCCTGTGCGGCATGTGGTACTCGACTAGGTGGAAACAAATGAGAGGCGATCATGTCCTCCATAGGTTCTCATCCCTCCTGCATATGGGATTTAGCAATACCCCGCCGTATTCAGGCCGCTCGTAAGGGAGCCAGATCACCTGTGTCATCACAAGTATCAGGGTAACAATGTCCAACAACTGGGGAAGAGAAGAAATGTTGTTGGATACTTACGTGGTGCTGCATGGCCATGTCGAACTCATTTGAGTACATGATGTACCTTGCCTTTGGGCACCCTGTTGGCGGACCGACCTCTTTCCAAAGATTGCCCACGACGGGCAAGTCCTCAGGGTTAGTGTCATCCCAATCAACCTGTGAGAGGCCAAAACGTTTGTACATGTCAGTCCATTATTGTTTATTGAAGAAATATAAAACTTTTCAATTACCTGGGGCAAAACTCTATCCGGATGACCTATTGGGAATTGCTCCCAGATCCAAACCTGCAACAATAGAGTGCAGCCACCAAAGTTTGAGTTTGGCCGTGCCTGCCTACATGTGTCGCACAGCTTCCTGTACAGCCACGCGAGGACTACCGATCCCCAACTGTATCCTCCTATGGCCTCGTGGTGAGCTAGCGTGGGAATCCATATCCAAGATATGATATTGCTTGTGGCATCTGGAGAAAGGAAGCTGCCAAGCAGGTGCCACAACCAAACTCTGGCAAAAACCTAAATGGTAGCCTCATTTGCATGGGCAGGGCAACCGCTAAACCTGAGAAAAGCAAATGACACGTATGAATTGAATTGCAAGATAAGCAAACTTGTTTGGAACGTCACGAACATAAATACACGTACCTGTCGGCAATCCAAGACCGTAGGACTCTAGCAATCCTCTGGTCCCTAGCGCCCTCTTCTCGCTTGTTCGGACGATGGCCACAAAAAGCCTCAACCCGATCACGCCACCCGTCACTCGAAGTGTCACCTGCCCGTTGATAGGCAATCCTAAGATCATAGAAACATCCAGAAGAGTAACCGACATCTCTCCACAGGGTAGGTGAAAGGTGTGTCTACGGCCTCCACTGATCAACCAAAGCTGTGACCAGTGCACCGTCCATCTGGACCCGGCCCTTGTTGAGCATCCAGGCTAGAGGAAGGAATCTGGTGGGCCAAACGTATGGCTCGTAGCTGTCTTCCCAGGGCAGAGGCACGTGCTCCCGATGCCGTAAAGGTGGGGGTGTCTGCCAGCATATGAAGACATGCATAATTAAGACAAGTAATGAAAAAGGCATTGTAAAAATAGAGATGCATATAAAGGTTTAGTTCCATACCTCTCTCAGCTCGGCGAGTCGGCGTGCACGGCGGTCCTTGTCGTTGTGCAGGTCAAGGAGGGGTTAGTGCGTGTGCAGAGCCATCCTACAGTTCGGAATGTACAGTTACAAGGTTAGCAATTGTCAACTTATAAGTAAAAGGTTAGAACAATTGCAAGAAAAAAAACCATATGCCTAACACAACAAGGTAAGTTAATATCCTAACCGTTCCCGTACGCCTAGAACTCTTTATTTTCCCTTCTTTAGTATGCTTGCCTCTAGTGTGCCCGAATACATGATAGATGGAGAAGCAATTTCTCGCTGAGAAATTGTCGAAGTCACCAAGGCTATACTTGTCTTTCAAACCCTATGCTTTATCCATGTCGTGGCGTAACCTCTTGCACCTCCGATGACCCCTCTTTTTGTTCGACATGTCGACATCTAGAACGTATTCTTCTCCATGGTACGGTGGCCACTGCGTCGGGTCTAGGTACGGCTCAAACCTAGCAGATCAAGTTCGAAGTGTGGCTTCCTTACTGAATATTAGAGAAATATATAGCGGTGAAACATGTGTCACTCCATGAGCATGACAAGCAGTTACGATGTGACTGCATGGCAAGTGGAGCAGCTGGGGGACACATCAACTGCATGAATCTTTAGTTAAATTAACCCTGTAGTTTCTTCTGCCGTAACACTTCCCACCAATTGGAGTCCCCCCAGTAGACCTAATTTTCCATACGTGAAATTCAGGATCGAACGCCTCCGCGACCTGTGAGATAGACTGTTCCTCCACCATGCTTTGTTGTTCTTGGGCGACCCTACCCCATACCACACTGCTATAGGCCAAATCATTTGCGAGTTTCCATCGGTCAACGAAATAGGCATTGCAATTCCTAAATGTAAACTCTAGTATTGCTGACACAGGCATTGTTCTAATCCCCTTAAGCATGTAGTTGAACACCTCGGAAATGTTAGTAGTCATCATGCCGTATCGGCGACCACCACTATCGTACGCTTGAGCCCAGAGCTACCTCTTTGGCTTCATATCTTCCAACCATGTTCTGGCCCCGGTGTTGCATAGCCTCGCAAGCTCTCTATTTTAAATTTTGAAATCATCTTTGTCTAGCACTTTGCACAAGATCTTGAATTTTTTGAAGAGCTCTAGCTGATTGCACTTGCTATAGAAATTAGCAGCTAGGTACCTATGCTTCACGGTGTTAACAATGCCTTGATGCCGATCTGATATGATGCATAACTCACGCGATGGGGATAGATGGAACTTCAAGATCCGTAGCTAGGTCTAGAGGGAAGTTGTGAGCAGAGGGTCTCAAGGTAATTAGTAATTAGAGACTGTTGAAAGCCAAAAACCATGCGTTCAAAGTGGAAAAGAAAGAAGACTGCCATTGCAAGAGCCATTGATTCAACACTCTGGCCGGGGGAAGGGAACCTGAAATGGGAGATAGACCGAACTTCTTGTTACAAGTCCTACCGCCCACAGCTCCCGGTTTTCCTCATTTTCTCTCTCTTGCTTACGGGTAGTTCCTACAAAGAATTGGACTAATGGCGTATACAATGCTTGAATTATCGATGTGGATGCTACATAGTGGGTTCTCATCCTTCAGAGACTACAAGTGTAATAGGAGCATCCGTCGACAAAAGGATCACCCCAAGATGGTCATCTCATGGCTATTCGGAATGAATAAAATCAGATCGTTCTATTTCTCAACCTTTCTGACTTGCTCCTATGGAACCAAGGTCAAAAGGATTGAAAAAGTCAGTCCTTCACAACCACTGATGAAGGATTCCTCGAAAAATTAAGGATTAGTAGTACTTTTTCAAAATCAATTTCGAAAAAGTCAGCAAGCCTCGTGCAAACAATGTATAGGAACAACTCCCAATTTTCATTGTTCTTCCCCTCTGTGAGTGTAAACACTATTGGAATTAGCTGGTCCTCCACATCAACATCTACAGCAATCATCAGGCAACCATAGTACTTTCCAGTTAGAAAAGTTGCATCCACTGTCAAGACTAGTCGATAGTGTTGGATGGCAGCCTTACATTAGGGGAAGTGCCAGTATACCCGTTGTAGAACATGTTTGAAAACACCCTGTTCCATGACTCTGTGATTATTGTGGTACAAGTAGAACTCTATTCCAGGGTTTGTAGCTTGCATCCCATCCATATTCTCGGAAGCCGACCATAAGCCTCCTTCCAGTTGCCCCATAATATCTCCATCACCAATTGATTAGCTCTCGTTGCCTTCCCGTACTTCACGCAGTAACGAATTAACGAAGCTACAGAAACATCTGGGTCAATGCAAACCATGCTAGTGATGCGGGTAGCGATGTACTTCGCCGTGACCTGTAAGTGCAGCCTGGACGGTTGTGATGTACCATATGTGTGTGGTTCCTTCATGCAAGAGACTATCCATGATTTTCACGAGTCAACCTCACCCACACCTTCCATGCACAACCCCTCTGGCATTGTACCGTGTACCTCTTATTAATGTCAGAGTGATAAACGATGTATGACCTATGGTGCCTCATGAAGTAATCGGCAATGATGTCCTTCAACTCAAAAAATGTCCTGAATTGCATTCCCTTGTGAAGGACCAGCTTCCCATCCTCGTCTCCCCTGATATGTGCCATGCCTGGAGAACTTCCCAACAACCCATCATTAGAAACGGCTCTGCCAACTTTTCTAACATTCTCGAAACCACGGCCGATGGGTTCTTCATCGAGTACCTCTGTTACCACTCTAGATTTTTCAGGAGTTAAACAAGGTTTCGGCCCTTCATCTTCGCTAGAGCCTGCACTCTTGATCAGAGTCATTTGGGCAATCATCAGTGTCATCCAAGCTGGCTTCACTATCTGTTGAATTATTCAGTACTGCCGCATCAAAATTAGGATGCAAATGTGCCATGATATCTTCCCCACTTTGACTAGCATCTTGAGCAGATGGACTCACAGCTCGTGGCAGGTTCATTGGACGTACGATCAGTCGAACCAACTGATCGGCAATCACATCAACTCTACCATCTTGCGGAGCTACCTCGGCGCCAGTTGTTTGAGATAGTAGTTCAAATGGCAGTTGAGACATGTCCACAACAAAAGGTTGCTCGTGATCTAGACCTGACTCAGTGGCATTCATATAATCGACCGAACGGTGCTGCTCTCCCCACATGCATAACTCTTGTGACTTAACATTTGAAGCACAGACAATTTTCCTATAGTGTCCCAATCACGACCTGATCGAATGGGCATCATAAAAGGGTACCTCTTCAAACCAAATTCGATATCATAACGTCCCTCAACTTCAATAGAACTTGCTGAAAGTCCCACAGTCAATCCTTCCTAATAGTTCATTAGATGTTGGTGCCTCCCAAAAGATAACTACCCTCGCTGCCATAGACTCAAAGTCAACGTTCCTACCGCCCCTCTCCTAAATTCCGGAGCAATTATATAGTCTGACAATTCTATCCATCTACATTGTAAGAAAATATATGAAATTCTTCAAAACGATATTGACTTATACACATCATATTCTAAGTAACAGAAAATAAGTACATTTTTCAATATAGAAATCATTCCTGACATATTAAGCATTTGATATATTTGGGGATACTTATAAAATTTCATATATGCCATGGAATACATATATGTACCACTAAATTTGCTGAAATGCTTCTGTGTTTCTAGTTCGCTAAAATTTTGTATACGCAGCACTAAATTCTTATGCATATAGAAAAACTAATTTGCCATAGAACTCATAGACGTACCACTAATAGTAAAATTCACCGACGTGCAAGAATTCATATACGAAGAGGGAGGGAGGATACCCTTGGCTGTCGCGGACGATGACCACGGCCCGTTCACTGGCATGGAGGATGAGGTTAAGGCGTGGTGGCTGGCATGGAGGAGGTGGAGGAAGTGAAGGAGGAGGTGGAGGAGGTGGTGGAGGAGGAGGTGGAGGAGGTGGCCGGCGTGGAGGAGGACGTGGCAGTGTGGAGGTGGTGGTGGGAGGGAGCGGCGGTGGAGGTGGTGCTAGACTGTGGTGGCGGTGGAGGAGGCAGCAAGGGAGGCAGCGGCGAGGTGCCGGTGGAGTGGACGAAGGTGGCGGAGACGGGGAGGGAGGGCTGCGGTGGGATACAAAAGAGGCGGCTTGGGATAGAGGAGTTAGGGCTGGAAGGGTTTACCTATAGCGGCGCCATGGGTCATGGCGCCACAGCTACGGTGCGTTGGCCATGTCATCCGCCACGGTTTTGCGGTCACCACATCCGCACGGTCTATAGCAATGGAGACTATGGCACCACAGAGTGTGACTGTGGCGTCGTTGGCTATGGCGCCATAAAAAGGGTTAGATTTGAAATTTGTTCACCAAGTGGGTTAACTTTAATGTTTAGATTACAAAAGGATTAATTGATAAAAAATTTCCCCCCCTCTCTCTTGTGTCATGTTCTCTCTGCCCCTCTCTAGTTGATTTTTATTTTCTTACATTTGTTTGGATTTATGAAGTCAAGTGTATAGAGGGTAGGTACCAAGGCCACTGCTGCAAGAGAGATTCATAGTAATCCACTATTTCTTATAGGATAGACTCACATGGATAGAGGAGCAATCCAATGACAGTGTGGGGGTAATCACACAGCAAGCAAATCTGTAATTTGATATGTGGTGGATGCGATGACATGTCACCTACGTAGACCAAGTAGATACCTACATGCGGGACTAATTTTTGTGACTGTCCACGTGAAATTGGTACGACCTTTTATTGTCTCCTCCTACTCGGATAGACATGGGGGGATATAAGGTTTTACTATTTTTCAAACGGGTTTCCATTCACCCCTCTACTTCCAAGATAGATGTCAGGTTGAAAGGGTAGATTTTATTGCATATTGGTTAGGTTTCTATTCACTCTCTCCCCTTCATGCATAGACACACCTCAGATAGACAAGAAGGCCGATTGGGAGAAGGAGGACGCCGCACTATGAGAGGCTAGGTTACTAATTCCTTTCGAAGGTATTGAGGGTCACGATTGGTACTGGATCAGGGGCCACTCAAAAAACCGACCAGGCTATGGGTCCTTCACCTTCCCGACCCCCCAAGTTGAGGATGTGTCCCATCATTTAGTACGATACCAAACCACCCTATATCTCTTGAAATTAAAATTATTACTTCATAGAAGTTGTATTATATAACTTGTGGTTCTATTGTAGAGAGAATTGAGCTAGCAAGAATTTTGTTCTATTGTAGAGAGAATTGAGCTAGCAAGAATTTTCAGAGACTCTGTATAGAGTGAGAGGTGGAGAGATAACCTCACAAGAGCCTAGGAAACCTAGGAAATTGGGTCACACACGAGGCCTAGGGGTTTTGTTCCCTGGCTCAAAGGATTCCCCCAATCCAAAGAGGAGGCCCACCAAAGGAAGAAAACCAAGCAAGAACAGATAAGGAGAGTGTGTCTAGAGGAGGTGACACAGGACATGAGAGAGGAGATACGCAGGGAGATGCTCCCGTATTGGTAGCGCTGCCGCCCTAACCTCCCGTTCGGACCGAAGGTAGCCTTGCCAACATATAGAGTAGTTGCGCGTTTGCCAATACTACTTCCAAGGAAACAACAGGATCACATCCTCTCTACAACATCACTGTAAGTTTGATTAGTTACATGAATGCTCCATATACAGATTATTGGACATATAAGCTAAATATTGTTTGTTCTACAGATGCCAATGCAGTGCAAAATTGCGGTAACTCTGCTGGCGGTGTTCCCGTGGTTGTTGTGCTCGGGAGAGTGTTTCCATGTTCTCTAGGGGCACACGCGCACATATGAACATGCTGCCGAGCATGGTGTGGATTAAGGTTGATTATGTAGAGTCGACATAGTTCAATGTGAAGGTCCCCATGCTCTCTGAAGACGATATCCTCACGATAGGAGAGGCCATTGGCTATTTCATCCAATGGCTGAAGATGGACATCTAGATAGAAGATGGCGCTTCCTCGCATCATATCTCTGATCCAAGCTAGTACTCCATTATTCCATTAACATAGACTTGAGCACTACAATGCTATCATTTTCTCCATGACATGATGAGGTTATGACCGATATCGCGCCCATCACGAATAAGGCCGTGATGGAAGAGCCCATGCCCCCTAGAAGGAGGCCGCATTGGAGGAGCCTGTGCCCTCGTAGGAGGCCGCGTTGGAGGAGACCGTGCCGCCGCAGAAGGAGGCCGCTTTGGAGGAGCCTACACTGAAGGATGCCCAAGAGCTTTAACACAGCGTAGCGAGCCAACTCTGGTGAAGGAGAAACATCAAAAGAAACCGCACGACGTGGCATCAACAAGAAGAGGGATCAAAGTGTTACTAAGGCATTATCATTTTCAGAAAGTTTATATGTGAGCACAGCTACCAAGTAGTATTTCCCCCAGCCCTCTGGCTCGGCAATACGTTCTCGGTCAACCATTGGTCACGGAGAAGGAATTGCAAAATTTGTCTAACGAAACCAAACGTTTGCATGACTACTACATGGCACAGTCTAATAAGCCGGCACCAGACCAGAAGAAGAGTATTGAAGTTAGAGTGCCAGATGGGTGGAATTTTTTTAAAGAATGTTGATCAAATCGCTTCTTCGTCAATCTTGACTACTTGTTCAACCTTCTCAACCTCCGCCGCCTCGACAATACGCTTATGAGGTATTGGACTCTTTATATGATCGAAGAGGTGAGGCGCATGAATAGGGGTCTTGGATTGGTCGATTCTTGCATGATGAACTATCAAATCATGAATGACCATCCAGAAATGATTGCAGAGTTCCTCACAGAGTCGTGGCTCACCCAAGCGACAAGGATTACATAGTCTGTGCCTACAACTCAGGATAAGTTATTTGGTATTGTGTAAATATGATATTTTTACACTTAAGTGTATAGATCTCACGAAGCAACCACGGGATATTTTTTATTTTTATTGTACCTTGGAAGAAGGTCTTTTACCTTGATTCCTTGTTACCTCTCCGTGCTCTGTAGATGCATCGGCGGTGCTTATGCCGAGTGTATTACAAAATGAGCATGTAACAAGCCGAGATTGGCAAAAAAGCTCACCTAGAAATTTGACTTTCCCTACAGACGATGATCCTTAGGATCTAACACAGTGGGTTCTAAGTTTGCGCACACGTGGAGGCAATAGTTAATAGGGTCAACCCAATTGTAGAAGAAAATTTATACCATCTATAAGCTTTATCGACTAGCCTATTGATAGATATGTTTTTGTTTTGCATGAAATTAATGTTCTTCTAGTTACATGATTTGAGGATCAAGACAGATCAACCGGTCGATAAAATGGAGCTATGCTGGATAAGAGGGGTATGCTTATTTCCTCAATGCTTATATAATAAGCCCCGCCGATGATTTCAACACTAAAGTGCCAGATCTATAGTAGAGTAGTGTTTATAAACTAATTTATGTTATTGTTATAGTGTAGTGTTTAAACTTTGTCATTTCTAATGTGCAAAACTGAACTCAGATCTGTTTTGAACAATTTGAGTTCATTTGGAATGTAATATGATTATGTGATGGTTTTATATGTTCTGTGATGCGATTGTATCTATATGCAATGATGATTGTATATGTGACGTGATCTGCTGTTTTCAGAGGGCATGATTAGCAAATTCTGAGGCTAGCCAAAAAACAGAAAAAAAATCCTACCTAGGTAAGCAATCATCACTAATGGTTTCTCCTACGCACCTGTCACTGATGAAATGTCATCGTTGACAGGTCATGATAAGTGCCTGTCACTAATAAGATATCATCAGGGATAGGTTACATTAGCCTCTCATCACTTATGATAATGTTAACATTCACAGCCCTCTATTACCCATCACTAGGGTTGAAAACGATACGGAAATGGTCAAAAAAAGGTCTAACCGTTTCCGTTTCCGCTCTCTTTTATCGGAACGGAAACGAATACGGAAACTTCAGAAACGGAAACGAATACGGAAACTTCGGGAAACCAAAACAAGACGAATACGATCGAAAACGAAAACGATAACGAATATTTATCGGAACACAAAAACCCCTTGAACCGTACACAAAAACACAACAAAACCAACATGACATAAATAATATGTCACATAAAACAATTAACCATAACATAATAATATGACAACAACACATCAAATAGCGGTTTTAGCCATAAATAATTAACCACGACATGACAATAGCATATCAAATAGAATATATAACATAACTAATTAACCACAATATGAAAAGTTAACAACATAACAATATCACATCAAATAGAGGTTTTTAATCATAAAGAACATATTAAATAACCATTAGTTCAGTTTATATAGTTCACCAAAACACATGGTTCAGGAAGCAAACACATAGTTTCAAAGTGAATATAAGATACAGATAGTTCAAAGTTCAAACATATATTGAAAGGTAAATAATAGCTCTACTTTTAAGAATTTACAGGCTATGTCAGTCCTCCATTTCCTCCATCATGTCGTTCTCCAAATCATTATCATTGTCATTCTCTTGCTCCTCAAACTACAAAGGCAATTACGAAATATTCATATTATTATTTTTTTTGACAAGTAGTTGATATAACAAACTAAGATTCAAAGTTAGTTAAGAAAAGGCAAACCATGTGCACCAAGCTTGTAAAACGTCGCTCAAGGCCCTCAATGTCCAACTCGGTAACAATGGATGCAATTTTATCACCTAAATGGTTAATCAAAACTAATTAGCCTTAAATATTCTTTGACATGATGAACAAACTATTGAAACAAAAATAGTAAATTACCTTTTGATGCCGCAGTCCAATCTTTAGTACAAACTAAAGCCTGAACAGTCTCAGGATCTAGACGGCTTCGAAATGGGTCAACAACCCATCCACCGGCACTGAATGCCGACTCCGAAGCAACTGTAGACACTTGCATAGAAAGTACATCACGAGCAAGCTGAGAGAGAATAGGGAACTCAGTTTGTTTGACCTTCCACCATGATAAGATATCAAAATCTTTGTTTCTAGGTGCAAGAGGTTGCTCCAAGTACACTTCTAACTCAGTTTTCGTACCATGATCAGTTCCACTTTTACTGTGCAAGAACATGTCAAGATCATCATCTCCATCAACATCATCAAACTGAGAAGGCACTTGATGCACATTAGTAGCACTAGAGGCTGTATTCTTTGAAGTTGAGGCATAAGCTTGAAACAACTGGTTAACAACCATATTAAACTTCTCAATCTCTTGCAAGGAACTGCCAGGGTAAATTCTTGATGCATAAAATTCTATCACATTTCTCTTATATCTAGGATCAAAGAAGCATGCTACAGCAAGTGCCATGTTGGACTTTTCCCAATACTTGTCATATTTAATTTTCATGGAATGTGCCATAGCCTTAATTACTGTATCAGAGCTATCACACCATTCTGTAATTGTAATCTTAATCTTACAGAAGCTGATGAAAAATAGATTTGCAGTCGGATATTTAGAGCCAGAAAATATCACAGTAGCATCAGCAAATAGTTTCAAGCATGCAGATATTTTTGTAGCCATGACCCAATTATTCAAAGTAGGAGCACATTTCCTATATAGTATCAAAAGCATCTTTATAGTAAATTGCACTCTTCAACATGTCATATGTAGAATTCCATCTTGTTGGCACATCCAATGAGAGTTCTGAATTCACATTTAAGTCACATTCTGAAGCACACTTCTTAAACTCCTCATATTGCAATGGAGAATTCTTCACAATTGCAACTGTATTTCTAATATTTGCAATAGTCGGTGCAATTGTCTTAAGACCATCTTGAGCAACGAGGTTCAAAATATGATTCAAACATCTCACATGAAAAAAGATGCCATCACAGATTAAAGGAGATATCTTATTTAGTTTGGCAATTACCCCCTCAACACATTTATCATTGGCTGAAACATTGTCCAATGTAAGTGCAAATAATCTCCTATCAAGATTCCAATCCACTATGCTATCATAATACTCCAAGCATAAATTCTTTCCCGAATGATGTCCTTCTACATGCATAAACTTGATAATCCTTTTTTGCATGCACCAACTATCATCTATCCAATGAACCGTGATGCACATGTAGCCTTTGGTTTGATTAGATGTGCACATATCCATGGTTGTACTAAAACGACATTGAAGTGTTTTAAAGTACTCATACAATTTCTTCTTTTCCTCCACAAATATGCTCACTATATCCTTCTTCACAGTAGGACGACTTTTAATTGGAAAAGTAGGATGCAAAGACTTGATAAAATCAACCATGTATTCATGTTCAACAATATTAAATGGGTATTCATGCATGATAATTGCAAGAAAAAATTTCTTCAAACTGACAGCCTCATCATACCTATAAGTCTCAACTAATGCAATGGATGCATTATGTTCACTCTTCTTCAGATTGAGTACTTGCTGCCCGATCAAGATATTGTGTTAATGTCTCAAGTGACTTCTGAAAGCCGATGTGCCTCAACTGCTCTCTCGCCGGCTAACGTATTTGCAACCACTCTTGTTGCACTTAGCCCATAGCTCTACAAAATCATTGCCATGTTTGTCTTTCACGGTTTTATCATACTTCGTGAAGTGCTCCCAAACATCAGATGTTGACTTCTTAGACCTCTTCGCAGGAGGAGGCTTGACTATAGTTTCATCTGTTAAATCCATGGTTGGAGTTGAAGTAGCTTGTGCAACATTTGGAGTTGAAGTAGCAGCTGCAACATTTGGAGCTACACTTGCACTGCTACTTGCTGAAGTGTCCATCTGTGAGAAAATAAAGAGAAAATATGGATCAACTCTCATGCTGTAAAGGACACATTGGTAGCAGAAAATATTTGAAGTAAAACAACTTTGTATGCAAGAAATAAATATTACCGGATGCCACTAGACAAATATAGAATCATGCAATTGCAATCTTTATTGCACTGGATCTTTACACTAGAAAAGCTTCACACAATGGTTATTGAACAAATTAAGGGTACTTTCTATTTTTACTTATTGAAACAACATATAAGCAGATAATCTGTAAAATCATACATGATGAAAGCTAAGGACCTTTTTTTGTGTCTGACTGTTTGTGTGACCTATTCTATGAACTCACACAGTTCTGATGTGCACCAAATGGTCTGAGTATGATAGATTGATAGCTAGCTTTCTATTACACATTGCTGCGTGTGGGCTACTCCTAATTCCTAAAAGAAGATCAACTAGGGCCTAAGATCAACAACATCCCCTGACTTTGCAAAGACACCTCCGAGGGCTGCTTCAATCGCTGTATGGGTCTTCGCTGTACCTTTGGATGATTGGATCACCTCCGACTCCGAGGGCTTGCTACAATGTTTGCGGCGTCGGGCGGCCGGGGGGCGGAGAGCACCGAGCGTCGGGTGGCCGGGGGGCACGGGGCACGGGGCAGCGTGGACTGGTGGGAGGAGGGTGGCGGAGGGTGGAGGGCAGAGGGTGGAGGGTGGCCGAGGGAGCGGAGGCCGGAGGGCGGCACGGCATAGGGTGGCCGGGCGACGGAGTGCACCGATGGGAGGAGGGTGGCGGAGGGTGGAGGACGGCTAGCTCACGGCGTTGGGTGGCAGGGCCGCCGGGGGGCGGAGGGAGGCGGTGGGCGGAGGAAGACCGGCGTCAGGCGTCGGGTGGCCAGGGGAGCGGAGCGCGGAGGGCGGAGGGCGGAGGGTGGCCAAGGGAGCGGAGGGCAGCACGGTGTAGGGTGGCCGGGGGACGGAGGGCACCGGTGGGAGGACGGAGCGAAGCCACGGAGGACGGCAGGCTTGCCAGCGCTGCAAATCAGCGGGGCCGGCGGCGCCTGGCCTATACGCCTGTATTGGGGGGCGGCCGGGCGGGGGTTGAAGACTTGGAGTCGGGGTCTCGGGGAGCTGGGGAAAAAATCAGAGAAGAAAAGAAAGGGCCGGATGACCAGATGGGCCGGACCAGATGGGCCGGAAATTGCCGTTTTTCTTATACGGAATTACCGATTCCGTTTCCGGTTCCGACGGAAAACGCTGACCCGTTTCTGTTACCGTTTCCGCGTAAAAATTCCGTTTCCGTTTCCGTACTGAAAATTACCGTTTCCGTTTCCGTATAATAGCTTCCGTTTCCGTTTTTTCTGGAAACGGACGGAAATATTCCGTTCCGTTTTCAACCCTACCCATCACTAATGTAATGTCATCAATGATGAGTAATTTACTCGTCGATAGTCATTACTGACCACTTATTATTGACACACTCAAAATCCGTTAGTGATTAGAGATTTTGCTCGTCAATGATGTAGTGATGTGTAGTAGTGAGCGTCTAACATCAAGTAGAAGTCATTTTCCAAGAAAAATATCAAGTATACGAACCAATAGATTAGATGAGGTATGCATAGGTTTTGGACGTTCATGAAATCCATTTTTATTCTAAAATCGACTCCCAACGCTGAATTTTTGTTAAACAGCCTCACCTTTTAAACAATAGCCATTGGATTAGTTAGGTGGAAGAAAATGTAAAACCATAAAGATAGCCCGCTTGAGCACAAATAAATTGAGATGGTATTAGACCCACATGTCTTCACATGGGCCAAGGCAAGCCTCGTCTTTGTCATAGGCCGAGGCAATTAAGCAATTATAATAGTAGTAATTTTAAATATGAATTTAATAGTATTAGTTTTAATCACATAATCTAAATATTATTGTATTAATTATTGGTTAAAGCTTAAATGTGGATGGTCAAAATACGCACATATTCCTAGACCAGAGCGTGCTAATTACCATGCCTAATTATTATTTTAAGTGATATTTTTCAAACATATTAATAACATATATTAACAGTTTCCACGGCAAAGCGCGGGCATGCCCTAGCAAAGAATATTTCTAGCACCACGCATACTGATTGAAATTTTAGATTACGAATATTTCTACACGACAAGAGTACACAGTTTTTGGAACTTGGAAGTTCTACAAGCTGATTCTTGACCATCTTTAGCATCCAAGAAAATGTTGACCGTCTTGTAAAAATGGCTTTAATTAACGCTTAACATGATGCTACAAATAGTGAACGAGCAGTTGGAAAATAGTGAAAAAAAATTATGAATACAGTGAAAAAGTAGTGAGAAAATAGTGAAAAATTAGCGGGGAAACATTATTTCTTGGCGCTTAACATGATGCTACAAATAGTGAAAGAACAGTAAAACAGTGAAAAACAGTGGGGGAAAAAATGATTTCTTAGTGTATTTTGGTGTTCTAAGCAACTATCCAGCTCACTAAAAAAATCTTCCATTTGCGCCCACATGCATCAAAGAAAAAAATTGCGCCGGAAGGCATCAAGCATGATTCTATCAAAAGATATCCCCATCCATGTAGCAGCATCGTTAACTCAACCATTATTTATTGTCCGCAAAACAGTCTGCTCTACTCTTTTTTGGTCTCGGAGAGGAGGGCAAAATGGACGGTCATGATACACGGGCACCTATGCATATGCTTAGAAAATCTACTCTCTGGGTTTTGTGCCGTAGAAACCAAAGGATAGGTTAACTAAGTACATAGTAGATTTTTAAGGGTGAACGAAGAATTTGTTAGCAGAGATTTGGATATGGAGGAAAGTTTGTTAGAAGCAAGGCCGGTCCTGGGGCAGTGCACCCAGTGCCACCGCCCAGGGCTCCCAAAAGTCAGGGCCATGTACACCGGTCTATATATATATATATATTATATCTCAACCTAATTATTCTTATCGTAAAAAAAAACCAATTATCTAATAACAATCACCAAAAAAGTTTAATAGGTCAACAACATAATGGCGGCCCACTCCATCATATTGCTCATCTCTAATCGCTTAGTTCCCGCGCACAGCCACAGCATTGATCCACTCGCTAGATGCTATCTCGTTTCCCTCTTCTCCTCTTTACTCATGTCTGCAGCATCAGTGGAGGAGGTGGTTGCTGTAGTTTCGTCTGCCATTACCCTGTCACAAGTGCATGCTGAAAAACAAATCCAAATTTTGGTTGTGACTTCAGTTTCTTTTGGCTTTCATTCTCCTCAATTGCAAGGTCTCCACGAACCTGCCGGAGAGTGGAAGAGGTTTAGCCATATAGGATCTAGCAAATGTGTTTAATTGCTTAACTGCTTCGGTTCCTATCCAACTATCCAAATCCCATGTACGTTTTTTGCTGATCCAAAACCAATTGCTTGCAAAAGTCATGATGGAAGAATTTGCTTGCATGTTGGAAGAATTTCCTTGTCCCACCGCCTCCCCTCCGCACCTTCGCCCAGTCCTCCGCCCCACCGCCTCCCCTCCAGCCCTCCGCCTCCTCGTCCGATCCTCCGCTTCCCCCTCTGGTCATCCGCCTTGCCCTCCGCCCCCGAGATCAGCTGCAACGAAGATCCCAGTGACGCGACGAAGATCCCGGCGACAGAGACGAGGTCGGGGTAGATCGAGTCGACGAGGATATGCATGGGATCGATTCGGTCGGCGGCCAATGCTGGGGATGAATTCTGCGTGGATCCAGCTGAAGACGAGTGGTTGTTGCCACCGCGTAATGCTCCGACGGACGGACGGGAACTGGCAGACGTGGACGATGGCTGGAGCAATCCTTCCGTAGGTAGCGATTGGGACAGAGTTGTGCATCACGAAGCGATGACGAGTTAAGAACGCTCGCCAGAGATGGGGAGCGGGATAGGCTAATGATTGAGAAAGGGAGGCCGTTGGAGATGTGTTTCGGAGATTTTTGCTAAAAAATATATAGCTATGGCGAGCGGGATAAACATGATAAGGAATCCCTTGAAGTTGCTCTTAGAATTTTTCTCTAATCAGTCACATGTAGCAGTTTGTTCATAATGCGCACTTGCTTATCAATGTCTCATGAAAATATTAGGATATCATCACCTACAACTGATTTAGTTTCTTCAAATGCGGGTCCATGAAAAATATAGCTTTGACACTAAAAATTTAAAGTCGTATTCTTATAACTTATTTTAATAAAGCGCCCTCTATTTCTACTTTGCCCTGGGCTATGAAATCCCAGGACCGGCCCAGGTTAGAAGAAAATGGAACGAAGAAGCTTAGGTGAGCGTGCCACAACAATCATGTGAGAGAGAGCCATCAGGAGGAGATTTGGAAGTGAGGGGGTGGGTGTCATAGCACCGCCGCCATCACCAACTAAGGTAAATTTTTTAGACAATCCCAATGCTCTACCTTAGTCGTCTCTTAATCATGTCATCTAGGCAAAAAGCATATGTGGTAGGATAATTGTGAAAGAGAGAGAGAGAACCTATCTCTTAATCTAGATATGGCTCTTTGAAAGTGCATCTAGAGCCCCCTGATGGGTTTTGATGATTAATGACAAACGATTAAGGGACTAATGGTTTACTAAGTGTATTCAGGTGTATAGTCCCCAAGTAATTGGTTTAACCAATGATGTCGACCCCTAAAAAGTTGAAGATAAAGGAAGGCTTGGACCTAGAAAATTAGTGGTGATTTTCTAGTCTTTGATATGATCAATAGATTATTTGAGTCTATAGGACAAGCCGCCTATTAAGAGGGGTAAGAAATCTAAGTTAGAGGAAGAGTCTTCATGTGTGCTCAATCAAATCTAAGAAGACATCTTTGAAATCTCTTTCTGAAACACAGACAGTGACTCTCGGTTGTACCGGTTTGAAGAATCGGTTGTACTGAGATTGGCCTCTGTTGCGAGGTTTGAAGACTCAGTCGTCTCAAGCCTCGAAGAGCTTCAATTGCGGCATGACCGGTCTTGAACCCGGTGCTGCCAAGAATGGCCTCTGTGTTGGAGAGTTAGGGAACCCTGCCGCTTAGGGTTTGCCCTAGTTTCATATTCCGGAAATCGGTATAACCGTTTTGGGAGACCGGTGCTACTGGAATATGCTTCTGTTGCCTAGACTAAGTCCTGTTCGTTTTGTCTTCGGTTGTACCAGTTTTGTTTCCAGCTGCACCGAGAATCTTCTTTGGACTTAGGTCTTTTGCTGCCCCAGTCTAAGTTGTATTCTGAGTTGTCTTCGATTGCACTGGTTTTGTATCCGGTTGCACCGGGAATCTCCTCTGGACTTAGGGCTCATTTCGTCTCATTCTAAGTCCCACATGTTCTGTCTTCCGTGGCACCGGTTCCGTTTTCTGGCTGCACCGAGAATCTGCTCTGGACTTAGGTCTTCTTTGTGAAGCGGTGTTACCGGGTTAAGTTTCCGGCTGGACCGTTTTTCTTCTCTGTGAAGAAGAACGTATCATCTTTTCTAACCCCGGCTCAACCGCCTTCAAAGTCGGCACTACCGGGATTTGCTTCTGGAAATAGCTCTGATGAGTATATTCTTCAATTCCGGTGTGACCGTGTTCCTTCTGGAACTACCGGCTTTATGTTGAAGACTTTCGCTATGCATCTGAAGTTCTTCAGATCTGACCGTTGGTTTGAATCCCGGTGCTTCCGAGTTTGTCTTCCGGTTGCACCGGAAGAGCATCTTTGTGCCCAACGATTCTTTTCTGCTAAACAGCTATAAATAGCCCCCGACCCTCTGCGGGCTCGGGAGGACACTTGGCGCAAAAAGAACTTTCTCTCACACTGTGTTCCCCTTTCCTCTTGACTCCATTGAGATCTACTTCGAGAGAGGAAAGCTTTGAGAGATCCAAAAGAATTGATTGAGCATTCAAGCAAGAGCTTCTTCGAGCCTAGAGTTCAAACCTGTTACTCTTGGAGATTTGGCATCTCCTAACCAGTTAGGCGTCGTTGAAGAGCTCCAACTTGTGGATTCGCCTCTAACAGTTTGTGAAGGTCCGGGGATCACCTCAAGATCCACCACAAGTGATTGAGCAGATCCTAAGTGAACAAAAGCTCAAGGAGAAGAAGGTGAAGACTGTGTGTCTTCGGAGCTAAGTGCTCAGCCTCTCCAAACGAAGACGTAGAGTTGTTGCCAACAACTTGAACTTCGGGTTAAATCTTTGTGTCTTCGACTGTTGCTCTTTATTTGTGTTGTTCTTCAATTGAATTGAATCTTGTTTGTTTCCTGTTGCTTCATCTTTAAATTGCTTCACCTTTGCATACTAAGCAACTAATTTGTTAAAATTGATAATCTCCTATTCACCACCCTCTAGTCGATAAACCTCGATCTTTCAATTGGTATCAGAGCGAGATCTTCTCTTTGCTACTGATTTGGTTTAACCACCAAGGAGAAAGGTATGTCAACTTCCGGGAACTATAGGAGTTCTTCACATAGACCTATCTTCAATGGGTACTAACTATTTAGGATGGAAGCACAAGATGAGGATGCACCTTGAAGTAATTGACTTTGAAATCTGGAGAATCATTGAACAAGGATTCGTTGTCCTCAATGAAGATCAATTGACTGAAACTGACAAGAAGAACAAGCAGCTAAATGCTCAAGCCTGTGACATACTCTCTGGCACACTCAATAATGATGAGTTTGGAAGAATCAGCACTCTCAGAAGCGCGAAGAAGATTTGGGGCACGCTTGAAGAAGTGTATGAAGGCACTAAGTCAGTCAAGGAGTCCAGAACCAATGTTCTTCGAAGCCAATTCAACCGGTTCAGAGGTTCAGATCAAGAATCAGTCCGAAGCATCTACTCAAGACTCACAACCATCACAAATGAGCTTCGAGGACTTGGTGCAACGGACATCACCGACACTGTCATCGTCAAGAAGCTCCTCATGTCTCTTGATGAAAAATATGACACCTTGTGCACCGTTATTCAAGAAAGAGCAGACTTCAAATCTTTGACTCCTTCTCAAGCTCTTGGAAGACTCAATGCTCATGAGATGATCATTGAAGAAAAGAAGGAGCTACACTCCACAAGATCAGGCCCTCGAAGAAGCATTGCTTTGAAGGCCAAGAAGACTGAGACTTCATCTGAAGTAGAACCTGAAGAATCCAGTGATGAAGCTGATGACATAACTTCACTAGGGAAGGACATGGCCCTTTTGGTCCAAAGATTTAACAAGTTCCAAAAGGGTGGAAGACTCAAGAAGTATGACTTGAGGAGAAAAGGAAGCTCCTCCTCAAGAGAACCCAAGAAGAGAAAATGCTATAAGTGTGGGGAGACCGGCCACTTTATTGCCAACTGTCCTCTCCACAAGAAAGAGAAGAGAAAAGAGAAAGGTTACAAAGAGAGAAGGATGACAAGAAGGAGAAATCCCACAAGAAGGAGCATCACTCCAAGCCAAGCCACTACAAGAAGAACAAATACAAGGCTAAAGCATATCTTGGCAAGGAGTGAGATTCAGATGCCAGTGATTCTTCAAGCTCTGAACTTCTTCCTCGGACTCCGAAACTGGAATGGCCGGACTCGCTTGGTCTTCACCGACAAAGGCAAGGTCAATCTTCGACATGCCAAGCGAAACGAGTCTCCCACTTGCCTCATGGCTAAAGGGTCCAAGGTAACTTCAAAATCTCCTAACCATGATGATAGTGATGATGATCTTATGAGTGAAGAGCTAGAAAACATAAAACCTAGTTATAGAAAACTAGCTAAAACACTTATGGAACAAGAAATCATTCTTGAAGATCAAGAAGTTTACTTGTCGATGAGATGGAGAAAAATAAGGAATTGACTAGTGAGTTGAACAAACTCAAGTCAAAATACATTGAACTCACCAAAGCTCATGAATCACTAGTAGAGGACCATGAATCTCTAATAGAAGTTTATGAAAAGCTTGGCCTTGAATGCCTTAACAAGAAGCAAGATATTCAAACTCTAAAAGTAGTTCATGAAGAACTTAGGTGTGAAAATGATTCTCTCATCGCCAAACAAATTAGTGAGAATCAGAAGGTTTCAATCCTCCATGCTTAAAATGTATTGCATCATCCAATGCCATGCCTTCATCTTCAAATGCTATTGCGGTCTCTTGTTCTCTTAACACTCCATCTATGGAGACCATAGCCATTATGAATGAGAATGCTAGGATGAAGACCCTTCTTGAGGTTGGTTTCTTCAAGTGCTGCAAAGGAAGTGACTCCCTGAGAGACCTTCTTAGTAAGCAATTGATGAACTCGAAGAAGGAAGGGTTATGCTTCATCCCAAGCTACAACTCCGATGGGTCAAGGTGGAGACCGAACAATATCCCAAGACCAAGTGGGTTCTTGGAAGAGGGAAGAACATCGAACTTACTCATTACAATGGTTATGCTCGTAATGATTATGCATCCATGCATGCCAATTTTGATGCTAACTATAAAATTGCTAAGACCCAAAGGGTAGAGTGTATGCTAAGTACGTTGGACACAAGATTAAAGATGTAGTCCCTTGCAAGACCATATGGGTACGCAAAGATCTCATCACAAATCTTAGGCCCAATGTACTTGATACATCTAACAATGCTACAACCTGCTAACATCTATAGACCCAAGAAGATATGGGTACTTAAAAGAAACTAAGTTGCATTGTAGGGCTACGTCTCCGGAGGACGAGAATGGGTGCTTGACAGTGGATGCACCGATCACATGACCGGGGACGAAAGCATGTTCGATGAATTCACGCCAAATGCTTCACCCACTCGAAGCATTACATTTGGAGACAACGGCAAAGGAAAGGTAATGGGATTAGGTAAAGTTGTTATATCCAAGGACAAATCTATTACAAATGTTATGCTTGTTAAGTCCCTTGGATTCAATCTTATGTCCATTGCTCAACTAACCGATCTTGATCTTAATGTATTATTTACTAAAATTGATTGCCAAGTGTCTAAAAGCAATGACCAAACCTTAGTCTTCAAAGGAGTAAGAAAAGGCAATCTATACCTTGTTGATTTCTCTAAAGGTCCTCAAGTGACCACTTGTTTAATTGCAAAGTCCTCAAAAGGTTGGCTATGGCATCGAAGATTTGGACATGTAGGAATGAGGAACCTCGACAAATTGGTCAAAGGTAAATATATCCTTGGAATCACTAATGTACCTTTTGGAAAGGACAGACTTTGTAGTGCATGCCAAGCCGAGAAGCAAGTAAAGTCGAAGTATCCCTCCAAGACCGTCATGACAATGACAAGTCCTCTCAAGCTACTCCACATGGACTTATTTGGTCCAAACACTTATAAGAGCTTCGGAGGTAACGCCTACGGTCTTGTGAGAGTCGATGACTTTACTAGATTCACTTGGGTATATTTTCTTGAGGATAAAGCTAGGACCCAAGGATGCTTCAAGAGATTTGCAAGAAAAGCACAAAATGAATTCGAGTTGAAAATCAAGAAAGTGCGAAGCGACAACGGGACAGAATTCAAGAACACAAATGTAGATGACTTCCTTGATGAAGAAGGCATCAACCATGAGTTCTCCGCCACCTACACCCTCAACAAAACGGTGCTGTTGAACGGAAGAATCGAACTCTAATCGAGATGGCGCGCACAATGCTTGAAGAATACAACACGCCAAGCAGATTTTGGTGGATGCCATCAACACCGCATGCCACGCCATCAATCGACTTTATCTTCACAAGTTTATGAAGAAGACATCATATGAGCTACTAACCGGTAACAAATCAAACGTTGCATAATTTCATGTATTTGGATCTAAATGCTATATTTCTAGATAAACACCGCACATCTAAATTTGCTCCAAAATCACACGAGGGTTTCTTTCTCGGTTATGGCTCGAGTTCGCACACTTACCGAGTCTTCAATAATTTCACATGAAAAGTTGAAGAAACGGTGGATGTGCAATTCGATGAAACTAATGGCTCCCAAGTAGAGCAACTACCAAGTGTTGCAGATCAGCTCATCCCCACTGAAGCATTGAAGAACATGGCTATTGGGGAAGTAAAGCCAATTGAAGTCAAAGAAAGCACTTCATCTCTAGAAGTCACACCACCTTCTTCAAGTCAAGATCCTCAGGTGGATAGTGACAACACTGAAGCAAGTGCCGAAGATGAAGCGCAAACAAGGCTTCAAGCTCAAAGTGCTCTACATCACCCAAGGCTCATGAAGCAAATCCAAGACAGTCATCCAGTCGACAAAATCATAAGTGACATAAACAAAGGTCCACAAACTCGCTCACGTACTAGACTTTCAAACTTTTGTGAGCACTACTTGTTTGTGTCTTCTTTGGAACCAACTAGGATCAACGAAGCTATGGATGATGAAGACTGGGTGATTGCGATGCAAGAAGAGTTGAATAACTTCGAACGCAACAAGGTGTGGATGCTAGTTGATAGACCAAACCCCAAAGAGCACAACGTATAGGAACAAAATGGGTGTTTCGGAAGAAGCAAGATGAAGATGGTCAAGTGGTGCGCAACAAAGCACGTCTCGTCGCCCAAGGCTACACGCAAGTGGAAGGTTTGGACTTCGGTGAGACTTATGCACCTGTAGCTAGATTAGAAGCTATTAGAATCTTGCTAGCATATGCAAATCATCATAATATCTTGCTATATCAAATGGATGTTAAAAGTGCATTCTTAAATGGTGAAATTGAAGAATTAGTGTATGTTGAACAACTACCCAGTTTTGATGATCTAAAATTTCCAAATAGTGTGTATAAACTTCATAAGGCACTATATGGACTCAAACAAGCTCCTAGAGCATGGTATGAGTGTCTTAAGAAGTTTCTACTCGCCAAAGGCTTTAAAACTGGGAAAATTGATTGTACACTCTTCACTAAAATTATGAATGGTGAACTCTTTGTATGCCAACTATATGTGGACGATATTATCTTCGGATCAACTAACCACAATTTCAGCAAAGAGTTCGGAGAAATGATGGCCGAAAAGTTTGAGATGTCCATGATGGGAGAGTTGAAGTTCTTCCTAGCTCTTCAAGTGAAGCAACTCAGAAATAGAGTCTTCATCTCTCAAGAGAAGTACATAAGGGATATGCTCAAGAAGTTCGACATGGAGAAAGCAAAGGAAATACGTACCCCAATGCAAACGAACGGCCACCTCGGCCTAAATGAAGACGGTAAATCCGTTGATCAAAAGGTATACCGTTCTATGATTGGTTCCCTGCTTTATCTTTGTGCATCTAGGCCCGACATCATGTTAAGTGTTTGCATGTGTGCACGGTTTCAAGCAGCTCCTAAGGAGTGCTACCTCACGGCTGTTAAGAGAATTCTTCGATATTTAGTCTTCACTCCCAACTTAGGGCTGTGGTATCCCAAAGGGGCTAGTTTCAATCTTGTTGGATATTCGGACTCGGATTATGCAGGAAACAAGGTTGATAGGAAGTCCGCCTCCAGAACATGCCAATTCCTAGGTAGATCGTTAGTTAGTTGGTCTTCCAAGAAATAAAACTATGTTTCCCTATCCACCGCCGAAGCCGAATACATATGTGCAGGTGCTTGTTGCGCTCAATTGTTGTGGATGAGGCAAACTTTGAAGGATTATGGGATTATAATAAAAGAAGTGCCTCTTTGGTGTGATAACAAAAGCGCTATCAAGATAGCCAATAACTCAGTTCAACATTCACGCACAAAACACATAGATATCCGTCATCACTTCATTAGGGATCATGTTGCAAAAGGTGATATTGTTATTAGCCATGTGAGAACAGATAAACAACTAGCGGATATCTTCACAAAACCCTTAGATGAGTATAGGTTTTGCGAGTTGCATAGTGAGCTAAATATCTTAGATTCTCGAAACGTGACTTGAAACCATGCATACATGTTCATATCATGACTTGATGTTGATGCTCTAGATATGAACACATCAAGGGTAAGTATAATTCTCTCAATGAATATATACATCCAAGAATGTGAGAAAAGAAGCATATGTGCTAATTGATGAATATGATTCATAGAACCCTCTTCACAAAATTGATATGTGATTCTAAATCAATACATTCATACATGTTGGCTTCAAACTTCCACATTTGATATGGATCTTATCTATCCTTGATCTTAGTCCTATTGTTCATCCAACTTATAGCTTACTTTCTTCAGTTGGTATTTCTCTAAGTGGATGACAAAGGACCCTAACCTCAGATCTATCTAAACCTTATCTAAAGTCTTCACGCTATTCTTCACAAGTGCACTGTTGAAACTAATCCGGCACCACTAATTTTTCTTCCGGTGCTACCGAGATGAACCCTAGAGTCAGTTTCTTCTTTAAGGAAATTCTTCAGTTGTTCCGGTTCTTCACTCCCGGCATAACCGGAAATCGTCTCTGTTATGACTCTGAAATCTTTGAAGAATTATGAGTCGTCCTCCAGTACTCGATTCCGGTGCTACCGAAATTCATATTCCGGCACAACCGGACTTTGAGGACTCTCAACGGCAGATCCGGTTTCTTTGCGAACCGCAACTTTGGCTCTTTCGGGAAACAAGGGTATAAATAGACCCAAGTTCTCTTCCAAAACGTTTGAACTTCCACAGAAACCCTAAAATCCTCAGCGCCGCTACTGTTCTTCATCCAACTGACCGGAACCACCGCGAGCGACGGCGGTGAGATCGACGCTCGGACTCACCGCCGTCGCCAGACTTCCTCACGTCCGCCGTCGTCGTAACAACACCGCCGCCGCCGAGTTAGGGCACGGCAGTGGAACCCGTGACCTCCTCTTCACATTTCTCGTCGCGTGAGTTCAATCTCCACGGTACACTTTCCTCTAAAATTCTAGTACCTGTCAAATCAAAACATCTTAGGATTTTTTGGCGCGATTTTAGATTCCTTTCAATCCGTGCGACTATCGGATTGAGTGGTTTGTTTTCAACAGATCGCGGCACAACTGATTTTCAAACTGGTAGTTCTGCATTTGTGCTCTGCAATGCTGAAGCACAAGCTCGGCACTTCCAGAAGTGAAACCGGTTATACCGACTTTGAAGAAACCGCTCATTCTTCAGCTAAAAATATTTTTCTTCAAAATTGTGTCTGCTGAGTGCTCTTGTGACCTTATCTTCTCTATTCTTATCCCATATGCTTCACAGGTGTAATCATGAGTTCTGAACCAAGTGATTCTAATGCGGAAAGGAGCTATGATATTCAGATCAGTGATAGTGACCCCGATAGGGCCACCAGCAGCTCAAGGGAAAGTTCACCTCCTCCTCCTCCTTCTAAGAAATCAAGGTCTCAAGTTGGTTCTTCAGGAACCATAGGCAGAAGAAAGCTACAAAACATGGCATATGAGGTGCCCAAGGAACTGAAGATGTACACTCCTCCCAGGGAGACAGCCATGGAGAGGAAACACAGGCATCAAAAAATTAGAAGATACTGGGAGAAGCAGAAGAAAGAAGGCAAGTATGTTACTGCATATTGGAGAAATGTCTTTGAAGAAAAGCTGCCAACAGGCCCCTGTCAAGTCCAAGAAACCATCTTCTTCAACCCTTGAAGAAGTTAGAAAAAGAAAGGAGGCAGCCGGTGCTACAAGGTCCATCCTGCAGAAGAAGCAAATCTCCTCAAAAGGAGAGGGAGAGTAGTTGCTAAAAGAAGTGAGAGCAGAGTTCAATCGGCTCCAAAGTCTTCAACTCCCAAGCCATCTGCTCCTCCTGCTGCTGACTCAGATTCAGATATTGGGGATGACATCCCAATAGGGCTCAGGGCCGCTCTAACGATGAAAAAGGCTAAAGAATACTGGGAAGCTGCCAAAGCTCAAAGGCTTGGCAAAGAGTTAGAGGCAAAAGAGCAAGCTGAAAGAGAAGCTCCAGCTGGTCCATTGACCATCTTCTCTTCAGAAGAATTGGCTAAACAGGATGCCTTGGCCCTAGAGAGGCTAGAAATTTATGAAGAAGCCAGAAAGAGTCAAGCCAAGCTTAAAGAATTTCACAAACAAAAGGAAATGAGAGAAGCTGAGTTGAAGAAGCTAAAAGCTGCTCAAGGCAAAAGCAAAGAAAGTTGTCAGAGATATAAAACTCTCATAGCAGTGCAAGCATCTGAAGAAGAACGAGGCAAGGCTCTAGCCAGAGCTGCCACACTTGCTGGAGTAAGAAAGCAGAAAGCAATTTTAGAGGCTGCCAAGTTCAGACTAGAGAAAGCAGCTAGACTTTCTAAGTCTTCTCAGTCTACCAGCATCGTGATCAAGGAATCTCAGTTCCAGATTTCTTCACCTCCAAGAGCTCCCAGCTCTCCTATGAGGCTCCCTTCACTCCAAGCAAGTCCAGCAGGGACCTCTGCACCAGAAACTCTAGCTGCTCAGATTGAAGAACCTACAGCACCAGTTGAGGAACAGGCTACAGGTCAAGCAGAGCAGCCTGCAGAAACTTCACAGATTCCTCCAGCTCCATCCGCTGATATCCATATAGAGGAACCACAGGCTGAAGAACCAAAAATTCAGCCTGAAGAACGAGTCAAGACCCCTGAAGCTCAAGTTGAGGGTCTGACTACTGAAGAGCCAGAAATTCACCAGGTTGAGGAACAACCAGCTCAACCTGAAGCAACAAGAGATGAACCATCAGTTCAACCAGCTAAGAGCAGCCAGTTCAGTCTGAGGAAGTTGTAAAAGAACAAGCAGCAGCAGCTGCTGCTGCTGAAATGTCTGAATCTTCTGAAGCTCAAGGTCAAACTCAACAATATGAGCGAAGACTGAGAAAGCAGACTGTAACTCCCAGACCAACTGCTCCAGCCGCAAAGAAGAAGAAGGCTGATAAATTGCCTCCCAGGCCTAGCCAACGCACCAGATCCGCACTGAAGAAGGCTAGACTTCATGAAGATGAAGAGGACATTGCAGTAAGGGAGCAACAAAACATTGAAGACAATGCCACATTGGTTGTGCTGGCTCCCACACAAAGGATTCCCAAAAAAGGCAGAAGGCCTCAGCCAGTTGTTGAGTACAACAAATTGACAAATGAAGAGCTCAAAGAAATCAGATGGGACATCAATCCCTATGAATTTGCTAGAGATGCATCAGATCCTCGATTTTGGGCTAGGACCTAACAGGATTTTTATCAAACCACTCTCTTCAAGAAAAACAGGATCTTCAAGCATCAATATGTGGACCTAGCTTATCTTCAGAAGCATAGATGCTTTGCACCTATTCTGGATGCCCTTAGACAAGTCAACCTTGAAGAATTTGTCACTGAAAGTGCATCTAGGCCCCTAAATGTGTTTTGGTGGTTAATGACAAATAATTAGAGGACTAATGACCCTTGTGAGTGTAAAAACAGGTTTTAGTCCTCAACAGATGAAACCGAGGAGCATCGGTAACCCCTCAAAAGAAAAGGGAAAAGAAGAAGGTGGTAAATCTCCTAGATGTAGTCTTTATCTTTTGAGTGACAAGAGTCACATTGAGTCTAGGACCACCGTACTATAAAGAGGGGCTTGATGAACATGGTCGAGGAGAGTCATTGCCGAGCAAAATTCTTTGTCGCCAAAAAGCTCCCATAGGAAACCCCATAATATTCATCTCAGAAGAAATCCGGACCTTAGGCCGGAGGGTCCGGGTCAGAGTTTGGGTTTTCCAGAAGAGATCCGGACCTCAGGCCGGAGGGTCTGGCTCAGGGTCCGGATCAGTACTGGAAAGGCCGGACCCCAGCCCGGACAGTCTAGACCGATGTCCGGATCTGTTCTAGAAAGTCCGGATACTGGCCCGGAGGGTTCAGGCACCCGGAGGGTCCGGGTAAAATCTAGACAGTCCGGGTGAGAAAATTCCCAGCAGATTCCCTCTGCCACCTCACGAGAGAGCCGTTGGATTTGAAACTCCGGAGGGTCCGGATTTTGGCAGTTTGGCTCAAACGGCTAGTTTTTAAGGGAGCCTCTATATAAGCCCCCTTGCCCATAGCAAGGGGAACGCCTTGCCCATTCCATTTCCTGCCTACACAAGAGCATTTCTCCACTCCTCCAAGCACCAAGAGAGAAACCTTGAGAGAAAGAGAAAGAGTTGAGTGATTTGAGATCCAATCCAAGCAACGCATTGAGTTCATCTCCAAGTGTTCATCAAGCTCATTTCTCTTGGAGGTTGAAGACTCCTAGATGGTTAGGAGTCACTCACGAGCTCCCGATCCGTGTGGTGAGCCGTGGGAAGTTTGTGAAGGCCAGGATTCGCCTCCGTGAGGAAAGAATCACCAAGAAGAAGTTGAGGAGACTCCGGAGAGTCCTCGAGGGATAAAGGCTTGAGAAGAAGCTGGCTCTTGATCATGTGTGATCGAGCTACCCAAACGGAGACGTAGGATCCCCTCAAGGATCCGAACTCCGGCAACAAATCTTTGTCCCTTGCCTCTTTTCAATTCCACATTTACTTTGCAAGTATTCTTATATAGTTCATATTTATCTTGCTTAGTATATTGGAGTTCTCATAATTGAATATTGTCATCTTTGTTAATCAATCTAGTTTAATTCCGCAAAAGTTGTAGAATTGATTAACTTTGAATTAAAATTAGTTAGTCGCCTATTCACCCCTCCCCTCTAGGCCGACATCTTGATCCTTTAATTGGTATCAGAGCGAGGTCTCTCTCATTAGGGCTTCACCGCCTAGAGAGCCCAAGATGTCGAACGATGATTCGGGGGTGCGTAGTGGTAGTACTCACACATATCAAAATGTTCCTCCTCCAAATGTTTATAATACTCATTCAATTGGTGGATCATCCGGTAGAGCACCCACTACCTCAGGAAACACTATTACTGACGGGCCCAAAACGGTAATCACTCACGGGTTCAGGGCCCATCAGTAACGTCCTGTCAGTGGAAGTTATACTTCCACTGACGGGCACAGGGCCCGTTAGTAGATATACTCTTTCACTGACGGGCGAAAAAGGACCGTCAGTGGAAAGACCTCCAGGCTGCAGCAGTGGCATCTGAGCTGGATCTCCACTGACGGGCGTGGACTGTGTGCCCGTTAGTGGTAAGAATTTCCACTGACGGGTACATGTCTTCTACCCGTCAGTGGAGATCCATTTTCTGTCTTTTTTTTGCATATATAGCATATATAGCAACTAATAGCATATATAGCATATCTTAATAGCATATATAGCAATTAATATGACATAAATTAAGCACATATACCAATTAATATCACAAATAGTAAATACACATATAAAAGCAAGTTTACAACGAATTAAAAAGATAAACAAATGAATTTAACAATGTTTATTCTCACTAGCCCTACTAATCTACGTCTACGACACTTCGCTAGTACTTGCAGGGCGGCGGGAAGGGGGTAATTGGACTCCCGCGTAGAAATCTCCGCTTGGCCGGATGACTTCGTTGTTGATGACGTACGCGAAGGTCTTCTGGATGCGGGCAAAGTCCTTCCTCCAGTCATACTTATCGTCGGCCAGGTCGTGTATGAAGTTATTGAATTGATCCTGGCTCCATTGCGGGTTGTGGGATATGATGAACGCGTCTATGTGAGCGCAGACGTAGTATCCACATGTCACGCTATTTTCCAGCTGTTGCCTACAAGGGAAGTTAAATTTGTGGATCAGCTTCTTGCTCTTGCTTTCTGCTCCTCCCCCTCGCAAGTTGTATTCCCAAAAGGTGGCTTCCAGAACTTCCTTAATTTCGGAGTAGTCCCGCTTGGCACTTCTTTGAGAATCAAAATAGTATATCATTCTGGAAGGCTTGTAGATGACAATGAGGATCTAGTGGTCGCTGCGTAGAAGGTAAGGAACCAATATAAACAGACAGGGATACGTGCTTAAGAAAAGTAAACTAGGGACGATAGTAAGTAACTTACGGGGGGTTGTAGGGTATGAGCACGTGGTTCTTGTCCTTATGGTATAGCAATGACTCGGTGATGAAGTTTATTAGGACTGGCTTCGCTTCTCGTATATAGTACCCGTTCATGAGGACCGGATCCATTATTCCAAAAGCGCAGCTGGGTAGACGCCTAGACTCTTGGGCTTGGTAAAGCGCCCACAGCCTGACGAGCATGGTGTCGAGCCGGAAGAGGTTGAACAAATTGAAGATATCTTTAAAATTGATGTCGAAGGTGGCATGATGTCTGTCCAGGAAGAAACCAAAATCTTTTGGCACCTCGACCTTAAAGTGTTGCACGTAATCGTCCTGATTCTGTGACCTCATCATGATCGTGTCATGGAGCAGTTTCATCTGCGCGGGCAACCTCTGCACCTCATCGTCCGGGAGCAAGGGCTCACCTGCCTCATACACTAACCGTCGAGGCTTCTTGACGGTTTCGGCAGATGTCTGGAAGGATAAGGCCTTTTTCTTGCTCTTCTTGCTTGCCTCCTTCGCAGCGGTACCGCCTCCTCTGTGTGGTCTTTTTCTTTTCCTCTCCGGCTCTGGAGAGGAGGCCCTCTTGCCTCCCGTCAACGCTTCGCCCACTGCGGCATTGAGCGTGCTTGGAGATAAGATCGTCTTTCCTGCTGCCTTCGGGTCATGGTGATGCTTGGAGCGCTTTTCACAGGGCGGCGAGTCCGTCTTGGGCTGCTTCTCCTCCTGGGACGGAAGGATCGTCGTGTCTTGATGCCCGGCAGGATCGTCGTCCCGATCATCGAACAAAACCGGCGTACTGCGCAGTCCGAGCGGAGACAGCCCGGCTCTGGCTGACAGAGAGGGAATGGCTGACGTACTAGGAGAGGACATTGTGGGGATAGTTATCTGGCTCTTTGGCCACAGGATGTAGTACCCCTTGCAGTCTCCTAGCTTCGTGACATCCTCTTCAGGGGCGACAGGGACTGCGATGTCACTGAACTCTGCGACAACGCGGTCCACCTGCACCCTCGCCATATGGGAAGGTATAGCTACGTTGTGGCATGTCGCGCCCTCTACTGTTGGGAATGCTAAGCCATGCGCAACCGTCTTCTTCACGCCGGGCAAAGGGATAGTGAGATGGTATTTTGTAGGCCCCTGCATAGTAAAGGTACCCATTGTTATCCGTACTATGCTGTGAATTAGAACCCTCATACAAGTGATACATTGTGGCTAGGAAGCTTACAGCGATGTCTTCGACGGGACTTGGCAACTCGGGGGTGACGTTGGAGGTTGAGGCGCAGCTACTCCATCCAGCGGGATAGGAGCCCTGATGTCCATGAGGATGCACAGGCGGACGAGATGCATCGCGGGCGGCGTCGTAGCCTCTAGACGCTAAAAATTCTTGCGCCGCCAGCTTGTCAGCCTCCTGGGCTGCCCTTATCATCTCTTGCATAAGAGATGTTTGCCTTCCTCTCCTCCTCTGGCGGGCAGCCTCGCAGTCTTGAGGAAATACATCGTCCCATATAGCCGCGCTCCCGATCCCTCGGACACGCCCTGTCTTCTCCCTTATTCCTAGAGCTTTCGAGAGATGGTCTTCCCACCTCTCACTCTGGACGGAGTCCTGGGAGCTCTCTGGCTGCTGGGACAGCTACCTCTACATGGAAAATGGCACAACGTACGGGCCGTTAGCGTATTGGAAGCACAATAGTATATTTGAGGAAGACATTGGGTTTAGATCATACCAAACGTTCAGACACCGCCTGAATCTTGGGGTCCGTGATAATAGGTGACCCAGTGGCTGGGTCAGAAACAGTGTGCGCCCTCATCCAAATCTGGGCGCGTTCCTGCTCGATATCGGCGAAGGGAACTGGTTTGCCAGCCGCTATCAGCGCGGTGTCCTCTTTCGCCCAGATCAGTCTTTTCCCAGGGACACCTCGGCTGCCAAGGTGGTGGGGGAATTTGTTCTTCGCGCGCAGCTCCTTAACCCGGCGGCTCTTTGCCTTGAATGCGTCGCTCTTCTTGTTGGCAACGAACTCCTCCCAGTGTTCGAGTTCTATCTTCGGCCATTTAGTTTTAACTACAGTTTCAAAATCAGCGTCTAGCAGCTTCGTTGCTTCATATCGCCATGTCCTTAGCGCAGCACACATGATGCTGTCGGCTTTCCGCTGCACTCTTTCCTTGTCAGCCTCTGGGATAGCGTACTTATCCCAGAGCTTGTCAAACAGGACCTTTTTCTGGGCGTCCGTCATTTTCTTGAAGTCCTGGCATGTTATCCTGACATGCTCACGGACAATGCACCCGCAGGTGTTGCTGAACGACCTCGCAGCCTTCTCAGGACTTGCAGGAACACCTGTTACACCGACTCGAGTGACGACGAATGTCTCGTTCGTCAGCTGGTTACCACCTCTAGGGTTATACCGTCTCTTCGGCTTCGATGCTGCTGACGACGGCTCCGGCGCCTCCTATTCCTTCGATCCCAACTCGCTAGACCGAGAAGCGTCTGATGAGCGAGACGCACTCTCTTCATCTCGCGCCGTGGGAGGTGCAGGTGCCGAAGGTACATTCTCCAGTGCCTCGACGATAGGTTCACTGGCCAGCTCGGGGACTGTTTGATCGGTTAGGAGCGGGGCGTCAGTAGGGGCCGTCACGTCTAGGGGCGCCGCCATGTCATCATCTATGCGGGCTAGCTCCCGGGTTGGCGAAGAGTCCATTTCTGATATATTAAGAAACTTGAAAAATGAAAACCATGCATCAGAACAAGTAACTAGAAAATGAAAACTAGAAATTTGCTCACTGCTCACTGCTCAATGCAAAAATTCAGAAACCAACGCATACATATATAACAAAACATTGGTGATTGCACATGTCCAACGACAACTTAAAACATATAAATCAATTTGGAACAGCAGCCTAAACCAGCATCCCACAGGACATGTAAATCAATTTGTAACACAACACAGAATCCACAACAATATGTTAGATATGTCAGAGCGCATGGGTGTTTTCTTGTACTTGGGCACCTCGGTGATCAGCTTGTCGTAGGTGGCCTGGTCTAACAGCACCGTGTTGTTCACCTTCTCCTTTTGCTTACCCTTTCTCTACTTCTGCATCCCACCCAAAGCACCACAACACAGAATCCATGAGAATTAAATCGTGAGAGAAGAGAACAACCAAAAGTACTCATACGTAGAAAACACCGCCAGTATAACAGAATGTAATGTATTTTGTTAGCTTAAGATGATTCTCAACTAGGAAGGTTCAATCAAAACACCGAGCAAACATAAAGATTCTCAACTAGGAAGGTTGTATCAACTAGGAAGGTTCACGTTGATATCAACTAAAATGTATAATCATTTCTAAATTCATAAGTATTCCACCTCGTAGCAGCTGAAATCATATTAACCACCCCAAATTTTTGTTGTTACTGCTCCATAGACAAGCAACATAACATTAATAGCAACATAGCAGTTCCATACAGACAAAAACGTGACATAGCTATAAGAAAACAAACACTGTCTTCACATAGAAACAGAACAGGCATAATAACTGCATATATTCATCACATAATAACTGCATATTTTTGTTGTTAATCTAAAAAGATCAGCAGAGCCAATCTCAAAATCTCTAAAGAGACTAATGTCCCTAAACTTTTGATATCGTAAAGGATATACAATTTTTGAATTCCATCTCTTTGTTCATAAGCATGTTGCGTCTTATTTTGAAATGTACATTGGACCTTCAAAGGGAAAAATGTGCTACGTTATGAACATATTTATAGATGTACTCTGCACATAGGATGCATAATTCCATATTCATACTTATGCGAGATCACAAATGCATACATGGCCAAAGTCCCGAATGTCTATACACTGTCAGTTCATCATATTCTATAAGAATCACCACAGATCACCCAATGGATTTCGTGAAATATTTCCGTACAATGGATTTGCAGACCACCCAATCATCCACCGTGACATCTAGTCATCAAACATTCTCCTAACAAATCAGCTGAGAGCAAAGGTGGCCGAATTTAGCCTCACAACCGAATCAAGCAACGAGAGTTCACAAGAGAGAGGGAGAGAGAGAGAGAGGACCACGGCTTCTCCTTCTTCGGGCTTGAACCACGGCGGTGGTGCTTCTCCTTCTTTGGGCTTGAACCACGGTGGCGGCGCTTCTCTTCTTCGGGCTTGGACGACGGCGGCTCTTCTCCTCTTCGGGCTTGGACGACGGTGGCGCGCAGGGCTCGGGGTGGCGGCGCGGGGAGTCAGGGTGGCGGCGTGGGGGCTCGGGGCGGCGGCGCGGGGAGTCGGGGCGGTGGCGCGGGGGCTCGGAGCGACACAGGGCTCGGGGCGGTGCGCGGCAGCCTGGCGGTGGACTAGGGCTTCGCGGCTGGTTCAAAAACAGAACGCGCGAGGGCGCCGAAAATTTCGCCAAGTCCCGTCTTATATAGTCCCGGGCTGGCACCGCTGACGGGCACAGTAATAACACCTGTCAGTGGAAGACTTCTACTGACGGGCGATCCAAAGAGCCCATCAGTAGAACTAGATTCGATCTGGACTTCTGAGGTCCTTTTCACTGACGGGCTGGTGAAGTGGGCCCGTCAGTGGAAGTATATTAGGGTTTGTTGCTTGTCATCCTTATTTCCATGTTTGCAGAGATTTAGAGAGTGAAAATAAGGGCTGATTTTATGGTTTGCGCAGGGGACTTATGGGCTAATTTTTGGGTTTGCGGCGTGGACTTAGAGCATAGATGCAACACGTGCCTAGCTATTTCAGGAAATTCTGAACATATATGATATATTAACCATTCAATTCAATAAAATGATATTATTATATATTGACCTAGCTATTTCACGAAATTCTGAACATATTGAGATTCCTTAATTCTGAATTGATCGGAAACCTAGATTTCGTCGTCTTTGACACGCTTCTCAATAGTACTTCTAATCTTCTTGCTGGTATACGTCAGACCTTCGGCGTGACTGTGTCTTATGTAGGGGCACGCATCCTGAGAATCTTTGCGCCTCTTACTCGTTCGATCATCAACATCTTCTTCTTCTGTGTCCGGATCATCGAACTAGTCGTAGTCCTCTTCGTCAACTACACCATCGACTCCGACAATACTCCTTTTCCCTTTCCTCACGACAACACGCTTCTTATTATTTGGGTCGGTTATGTAGAAGACTTGTGCGAGTTTTTTGGCTAATACCCATGGCTCATCTTTGGGACTGATTGATTTGACTTGTCGTGACTTCATAGGGATCGGTGGAGGTATCACCATGGTACTGGTGTTCATATCTTCGATTCTGACGTCTTTCGCCCATCTGACACGAAACATGGGGATCTTGGTCACGGTGTAGTCAAGTTCCCAGATCTCTTCGATCACGCCGTAGTACCTACACTTCTTGTCATGATGACCAGTTCTAGACTCCTGCGTTACACCGCAGTTCTGGTACGTACTGCGCCGGTCTTGAGCCTTGGTGTAGAATGCGTATACATTGATATCATACGATTGACACGTGATGACTTTGCTATCGGGCTCTTGTGACAACATTCGGACGGTTTCTTCTTCTCCATTTAACGGCTCCCTTTCATACCAGTAGTCCTTTAGCCACCCGGAGAACTTTGCGTTATGCTCTTTTGTGAGCGCAACTGTGCCCTTTTTCGGATTCGCTTCGCGTAACTGTTTCATGTGGATCTGAATATAAGGCTGTACCATAGCCAAGTGTTGCAACACCATGAAATGTCCTCTGTTGTAGTCATCTGATCTTTTCGATCGATACACGTGTAAACTTTTATGCCCGATCGCACCTTTACCGTCGAGCCTGCCTGTATGCCACGAAACTGGAACACCTATAGGTTTTTGATCACGCATGTAATCCGTGCAGAACTCGACGCCATCTTCGGTAGCATAGCCTTGGATGATGCTACCTTCCGGATGCGCTCTGTTACGAACGTAGCGCTTGATAACCCCGTTGTACCTTTCAAACGGGTACATGTTGTGCAAAAACACGGGACCGAGGTCCAGTATCTCCGAGATGATATGGATCATGAGATGTACCATGACATCGAAGAATGCTGGAGGGAAATACATCTCAAGTTCGCATAGTAAGACAGTGATCCCGGCCTTTAGTTTCAGGCAGCGTTGCACCGTGATTGACTTCTGACAGATAGTGTTGAAGAAGTTGCAAAGATCTGTAATCGTCTTGCGGACACCTGTCTCCATGATACCTCTAATTGCGACAGGCAGTATCTGTGTTATCATCACGTGGCAGTCATGAGACTTCATGCCAATCAGTCGGTGAGTCTTCATGTCAACAAGTTTTCGGATGTTTGCGGAGTAACCCGAAGAAACTTTGACACCATGGAGGCATTCACAAAGGCTATGGAGCTCGTCTCTACTCAGAGTGTAGCAGGCAGCAGGGCAGCTGGTCTTGACCCTGATACCATTCTTCTCCATCTTGGTCGTTTCTCTGGTTGCTCACAGCTTAGGTCTTATATTCATGTGTTGCATGTCTGCTCGTGCCTTCGGTCCATCTTTTGTCTTGTCCGGAATGTTGAGCAAGAGACCAAGCAAGCTGTCACAGACATTTTTCTCGACATGCATTACATCAATGCTGTGACGTGTGTCTAGGTGAGCCCAGTAAGGCAGTTCCCAGAAAACAGATTTCCTTTTCCAGACGCCCTTTACTGGCGGTTGTTTCTTTCCTTTTCCAGGCACAACTTCGTCCATTTCATTCAAGAGATCATACATTTCTTTTCCGGTCTTCTCGCGAGGCTTTGGATGGATTTCTTTTGTTCCGTCAAACCTTTCCGTGTCCTCTCTCCATGGGTCGTTCATGGTCAGCCACCTTCGGTGTCCCATGAACACGATTTTTCTAGAGCCATCTAAGAAAACACTCGTCGTTTCATCCATACACCTAACACATGCTTCGTATCCTTTGGTGCACTGACACGCGTTGTTCCCGTACGCGGGATAATCTTGCACCGTTGTGAACAACAGGCCTTTCAGAGTGAAGAACTCTTCTCTGTCCGCATCCTAGACCTGAGCTCCTTCTTCCCACAGCGTAGCTAGTTCGTCCTTCAGTAGCTGTAGATACACGTTAAGATCCATTCCAGGTTGTTTTGGCTCTTGAATGAGAATAGACAGGTGCATGTACTTCCGCTTCATGCACAACCAAGGAGGGAGGTTATACATCCAAAGAACAACGGGCCATGTGCTGTCTCTGCTGCTCATGTTGCCGAATGGATTTATTCCGTCCGTACTCATACCGAACCTGATATTCCTCGGATCACTACCGAAATTTGGGTATTCGGCATCGATTGCCCTCCACTAACAAGCATCCGCTAGGTGTCTCAGCACCCCGTCCTTTCTTCGCCCCTCTTCGTGCCAACGCATCAGTTTTGCCTCCTTCTTGTTACCGAATAAATGATTCAGATGAGGGAGGACTGGAAGGTACCATACAACCTTTGCAGGGGCACCACTTGTCACTTCTTCCTTGTCATTGTCTTGATTTCTGCTCCGCTTATATCGAGATGTGTTGCACACCAGACATTTGTGCAGCTCTGTATACTCCTTGCGATAAATAATGTAGTCGTTCTGACAAGCGTGGAGTCTCTCTACATTCAATCCAAGGGGGCAGACCACCTTCTTGGCTTCCTCGGTGCTCAGGATCGCAGCTGTGATACAGCAGCTTTGTCGAGTCTTCCATCAGTTTCGCAAACTTTGTGACCCCTCTTTCATCCTCGGGGTCTTCGACCACCTGGTCCGCCATGTGACTGTCCCTCAACATTTCGGCCAAATTGTTCCCCGCCTCTCCCGTCAAGTCGTCCCTATATTCAGAAATATGGTCTTCATCTTCTTCTGCGTCTTCGTGTACGGCCTCTTCTTCTAAACATTCAGGACTAGCTGAAATTTCCATCTCCTCACCGTGACTTGTCCAACATGTATAACCTTCTATGAAACCTTTAGTCAACAAGTGTAACTGCAACATGCCTCTCTCCCTGACCATTATCGTGTTCTTGCATACACAACACGGACAACACATCTTGTTCGCACCCTTTTTCTCCCGATCTTCCTCGGCCACATCTAGAAACCCATTCAAAGTATCGATGAAACTTCGTGTTGCCCTTTCGCCGTACATCCAACTTCGATCCATCGATCCCTACGACAACAAACTGATTGATTATAATCTAAATTAACAAAATAATCACAAAATTTATTATTTTTTCATGTATTACATCGTACCAAAGAGAACTCGCTCGCTAGCCTTCGAAATAGGGTAAGGAGAGGGAGGAGGGGAAGGGAGGAAATTAAGAGAGGGGAGGGAAAGGGAGGAGGGAGGGAGGAGGGTTAAAAGAGATCTAGATATAGATTGTATATTTAGGAGGAGGAGGAGGGAGGGAGGGAGGAGGAGAGGGAGGGAGGGAGGAAGGAGAGGATTAACTAATGATCTAGAGGGAGGGAGGGAGGGAGGGAGGGAGGAGGGATTAATTAATGATCTAGATCTAGATCTAGATGAGGACGGAGGGAGGAGAGGGAGGAGGAGGACAAAGAAGGAGAGCAGCAGCCTACCGAAATCCCGACCAAATCACCGGAGCTGCAGCTGGCCGTGTTGAGGCGCACGAGCTCAACGGCTAGCTGCTGGTGCAGACTCCTTTATAAAGTTGCAGGATTATCACTGACGGGCACACAAAGGTAGACCGTCAGTGATCAGCAGGCCATCGAGGGTTATTCTACAGATAACTTCCACTGACGGGCATCAGTTTACCTTTCAGTGAAATTTATAGATTCACTAACGGGCGTGTTTGAACTGCCCCTCAAAGAAGGTAAACGTCAGTAGCGATTCCTCTGTTGACACTTCTGCTGATGGGCCTTCCGTTACCCGTCAGTGAAAGTTAAACATTCACTGACGGGTATTCTTGTCTCGCCCATTAGCGAAGCTTAGTGTCAGTGGTGATTCGTCTGCTGCCACTTCTACTGGCGTGCTTTTATTAGGCCCGTCAGTAGAAGTTGTCTCTCTCGCCTTCTTCATCGCATTTACTGACAGGCCCGCACTCGCCTGTCAGTGTTTTTTAAGATCAGTGACGGTCATCTTGGTGCCCATCAGTGATGAGCGTGCAGCAAAAGTGTTATCTGAGGTAGTGACCTTACTTTGATGGAACTCACTATGCTTCATGGAAACATAAGATGAAAATGCATTTGATATCTCTTAACCCCGCCATTTGGCGAATAGTTCAAAATGGCTACGTTGTAATAGATGAAGACAATCCGACGGCTGATGAAGATAGACTCATTCATTACAATGCTCAAGCCGTCAACGCCATCTTTGGAGCATTGAGTGGAGATGAGTTCAACCGGGTATGTTCTCTCGAGAGTGCCAAAGAAATTTGGACCACTCTCATGGAGATTCATGAAGGCACCTCCACCGTCCATGAATCAAGGCTAGAGTTGTTAAAAGGAAAGCTTGATCGGTTCGTGATGGGAGATCAAGAGACACCAAGCGAGATGTACACCCGCCTCAACAACCTAATCAACGAGATCAAGGGTCTTGGAAGCAAAGAGATGACCGATAACTACGTTGTCAAGAAGATACTTCGTGCTATTGCTCCCAAAAATAGGACCTTGGTCACGCTCATCCGAGAGAAGGAAACTTCAATGAGCTAACTCCCCATGACGTCCTTGGGCGCATTCTTGCTCATGACTTAATGGATGAGGAAGCTCATGAGATCCGTGCCCTCACAAAGCCAAGCTCAAGCTCGAAGAAGAATGACATTGCATTGAAGGCCAAACAAGTTGTCGAAGAAAGCTCAAGTGAAGATGAAGAAGAAAATCAAATGGAGCAACTTTAACAAGGAATGCAAGAGATGGCCTTATTCGTCAAGAGATTTGGAAAAGTCTTGAGGAGCGGTTTTTGGTCAAAGAGGCGACAAATGGAAGAACTTCGGCAAGATCAAAACAAGAAGGCCAAAGAGAGCTTGCTTTGAATGTGGTGAGTTCGATCACTTCATCGCAAGTTGTCCTCACAAGAAGGGAGACAAGAGTGAGGAGAAGGAGAAGAAGTTCAAGAAGAAGGAATTTCACAAGAAAAGCAAGTACTCCAAGAAGGACTACAAGGCTCAAGCTCATATTGGTGAAGAGTGGAATTCTGACTCTGACTCCTCCTCAAGCGAAGATGATGATGGTGTGGCCGGAATAGCAATTGAAGCCTCAACACCACCAAAGTCTCTCTTCGACAATTCAAGTGATGAAGAATCGCCCATTTGTCTTATGGCAAAGGGGTCTAAGGTATCACCTCTCAAAAAGTCTTCTCTTGCGTTATTCAATGTTGGTAGTGATATTGATAATGATAGTGATGATGATTTGCTAGATGATGATATGATTACCTCACTTGATAAAAATACCATGAGTAAAATATCTCACTTGCTAACCACTATTGAAGCTCTTGAAGAAACAATAGATAAGCAAATGGATACTCTAGATAAACAAGAAGAATTGCTTATTTATGAAAAAGAAAAGAATATTAATCTTGAGAAAGAGCTAACTAAAGAGAGATTAAGAAGTGATGCAATGATTAAGATGGTTAATGACAATAAAGCTACTAAGAAGAAACTTGAGAAAACCAACAATTGCTTAAAAGAAGATTATGCTCAATTAGAACTTGGTTATCTCAAAACTAAGAAATTGCTTGAGAACATTGTCATTAAAAATGAGAAGCTTAAAACCTCATTACTTGATCATGTTCATGTGCCATGCTCAAAATGTGCTTCTAACTCAAATGCCAACAATGAAGAATTGAAGATTGAAAATGCTAAACTAAAGTCTCAACTTCATTTTGGCTTATTGAAATGTCACAAGGGTAGTAAGGCCCTTAAGGAATTGTTGAGCAACCAATTTGAAAACTTCAATCATGAAGGACTTGGATTTATTCCAAAGTTCAATAAGAAGGGTAAAGCTTGGTTGCCTCAACAATACCCTAAGACAAAGTTCGTGCATAGCAAAGGTAAGCAAGTGGAGGCACTTCACTTCAATGGCCATGAGACGAAGAAGCGCCAAAGGAGTAAGACATTTGGCGGTGGATCCTTTGACGCTTCCTATGTCCTAAGGAAAGGCAAAGATGGAAACATCCACGCTAAGAACGTAGGACCTAGGAATAGCGGTCTTAAGAAGAGTACCATTTGGGTGCCTAAGATTCTTGTGACTAACATGCAAGGACCCATCCAAAAATGGGTACCTAAATCAAAGATATAAACTTGTTTTGTAGGACTACTCCTCCGGTGGAAGAAGTTGGGTAATTGATAGTGGTTGCACTAATCATATGACCGGAGAAGCGAGTATGTTCTCACAATTAACAAGTGAAGGATCCCCTCATGAGAACATCATTTTTGGCGATAATACCAAAGGAAAGGTAATGGGGCTTGGTAAGGTAACAATTTCAAATGACTTGTCAATTTCAAATGTGCTACATGTCAAGTCTCTAAATTATAATTTGCTTTCCATATCTCAATTATGTTCTCTAGGGTTCAATTGCTTATCTACCGATGTTGATGTGACCGTCTTTAGAAGAGACAATTCCTCGATAGTCTTCAAGGGTCATATGAAAGGCAAGCTTTATCTTGTGGATTTTTCCTCGGATAAATCTCGTCTTGAGACTTGCTTGATGGCTAAATCGAGCATGGGTTGGTTATGGCATCGCTGACTTGCCCATGTTGGTATGAGGAATTTGAGCAAACTTCTAAAGGGGGAACACATTTTAGGACTAACGGGTGTTACTTTTGATAAGAATAGAATTTGTAGTGCATGTCAAGCCGGGAAGCAAGTTGGAGCTCATCATCCCGCGAAGAACATAATGACGACTTCAAGACCATTAGAACTTCTTCATATGGATCTCTTTGGACCCGTTGCTTACATTAGCATCGGAGGTAACAAATATGGTCTAGTTATTGTTGATGATTATTCTAGATATACTTGGGTATTCTTCTTGAGTGATAAAGGTGACACGCAAAAGAAGTTCAAGAAATTTGCAAAGCGTGCCCAAAACGAGTTCAAGCTCAAGATCAAGAATATCTATAGTGACAATGGAACGGAGTTCAAGAACACACAAGTTGAAGAATATCTTGATGAGGAAGGGATCAAACACGAGTTTTCATCACCTTACACCCCTCAACAAAACGGCGTGGCGGAAAGGAAGAACTGGACTTTGATAGAGATGGCAAGAACGATGTTGGATGAATACAAGACATCGGATCGCTTTTGGGCGGAAGCCGTCAACACCGCTTGCCATGCTACAAATAGGTTATATCTCCACCGTCTCTTGAAGAAAACTCCGTATGAACTTCTCACCAAAGATAAGCCGAATATCTCTTACTTTCGAGTCTTTGGTAGCAAATGCTTCATTTCAAGTCTTTGGTAGCAACTGCTTCATTCTCAATAAGAAAAATAGATTGTCAAAATTTACACCTAAATGTGATGAAGGTTTTCTATTAGGATATGGATCAAATTTGCATACTTACCGAGTCTTCAACAAAACCACCGGTTGCGTTGAAGAGTCGTGTGATGTGCAATTTGATGAAGCTAACGGCTCTCAAGTAGAGCAAGTTGATCTAAATGATGTAGGTGACATTGATCCCTCACAAGCAATCAAGAAACTATCAATTGGAGAAATCAAGGCAACGGAGGGTGTGGAAGCTCAATCGAATCCTACCTCATCTCTACAAGTTGAGCCATCCACATCCGTTCAAGATTTAAATACAACAATGGAGCAAGAAGAAGGAATTGGAACATCTTAAGCTCCACTCCATCTAAGAGTTCATCAATGCGTTCAAAGGGATCACCCCGTCGACAACATTATCGGTGATATGAAACAAAGGGGTAATGACTCGATCTCGTGTTGCAAACTTTTGTGAGCATTACTCCTTTGTCTCTTGTGTTGAACCCTCTAAGGTTCAAGAAGCACTTGATGATCCGGATTGGGTGAACGCAATGCATGAAGAACTCAACAACTTCACCCACAACAAAGTTTGGTCCTTGGTGGAAAGGCCTAAGCAAAATGTCATAGGGACAAAATGGGTCTTCCGGAACAAGCAAGATGAGGATGGGCTAGTAATACGGAATAAAGCAAGGTTAGTGGCAAAAGGGTTCACCCAAGTCGAAGGTTTGGACTTTGGTGAAACCTATGCGCCCGTTGCTCGTTTAGAAGCCATCCGCACATTGCTTGGATTTGCATCCCATCATGATTTCAAATTATATCAAATGGATGTCAAAAGTGCCTTTCTAAATGGACCCATAAATGAACTTGTATTTGTTGAACAACCACCGGGCTTTGAAGATATAAAATTTCTAAATCATGTTTATAAACTCCATAAGGCTTTATATGGATTGAAACAAGCTCCTAGAGCTTGGTACGAATGCCTTAGAGATTTTCTAGTCAAAAAGGGGTTTGAAGTTGGAAAGTTGATACCACATTATTCACTAAGAAAGTAGATGATGATTTGTTTGTATGTCAAATTTACGTTGATGATATTATATTCGGTTCTACTAACAAATCTTTTAAGATGATGGCTAGGAAATTCGAGATGCCAATGATGGGGGAGTTGCAATTCTTCCTCGGATTTCAAATCAAGCAACTCAAGGAGGGGACATTCATATGTCAAACCAAGTATGTCAAAGACATGTTGAAGAGGTTTGACATGGAGAGCGCCAAGCCTATCCGAACCCCCATGCAAACAAATGGCCATCTCGATCTCAACATTGATGGAAAATCGGTAGATCAAAAGGTATATCGCTCCATGATTGGCTCCTTGTTATATCTTTGTGCATCTAGGCCCGATATCATGCTTAGCGTATGTATGTGTGCAAGGTTTCAAGCCGCTCCTAAGGAGTGCCACTTAGTGGCGGTTAAAAGAATTCTAAGATATCTTGTTCATTCCTCAAACTTAGGGCTTTGGTATCCTAAGGGTTCTAGTTTTGATCTAATTGGATATTCGGATTCGGATTATGCGGGTTGCAAGGTTGATAGGAAGAGTACCTCCGGAACATGCCAATTCCTAGGTAGATCATTAGTTTCATGGGCCTCCAAGAAACAAAATTTCGTAGCCCTATCCACCGCCGAAGCCGAATACATATCCGCCGGTAGTTGTTGCGCTCAATTATTGTGGATGAGGCAAACATTGAAGGATTGTGGAATTAATTACAATAAAGTGCCTCTTTTATGTGATAATGAAAGCACAATAAAAATTGCCAACAACCCCGTCCAACATTCCCGAACCAAGCATATAGACATCCGTCATCATTTTCTTAGGGATCATGTTGCAAAGGGAGATATACAGATAAGTCATGTAAGGACTGAAAAACAATTAGCGGATATCTTCACCAAACCCTTAGATGAGAATAGATTTTGTGAGTTAAGGAATGAACTTAATATCATTGATTCGAGAAACTTGGCTTCACCTCTTGCACTTACATATATGCAATGCTTTGATGAATTCATGCTCTAGATGTAATTGCACATATAGGGGGAGTGTCAAAATTGTTGATATATTGACACAATCCTATAAATGTGAATAAATCAATAGTTTGTAATTATATCATGTTTATATTGATCAAATTACAAAAATTGAGTCTTTGCATATTAGAGTCCTATTCTCAAATGAATAAGTGACTTTAGTGCTAAGATTGACTCATACATGGTGGAAACACCACAAACTTTTCTTTAGTTCCTATTCGATGTGTTTCTCAATTCAAAGAAAAACTAGACTCTCATAGAATTATATGCCTATTTTCTCTTGATTTTACTTAAATCACATCCAAATGTTGTTTCATTTGATTTGATGTTGCCCATTGGATGTGGTAAGAGTATATAAGGCCATCCCTAGTGCTATCTAGCTAAACATCTCATCCTATCTCATTCAAATCCTATGCACAAGTGTTTTTGAAACTCTTTGAAAATCTGGTTCTGGGAAGGTCGGACAGTCCGGTTCTTAGCCGGAGTGTCCGGATTCGGCAACCCGGAGTGTCCGGATATGTCCCGGAGTGTCCGGATAGCCGGACTGTTTGGGCAGAATCCGGATGGTCCGGGTGTGGTCCAGCGGGCATATAACCCTAGGTCGGGGGTTTTTTCTTTTCAAACCCCCACTTCGACCCATCTCCAAAAGGTCGCCCCTGAGCCGCCGCCGCCTTCCGGACCCTCCGGGGAGCTCTCCGACTCTCCGGAGCCTCTGGATCTTCTTCGGATTGAAGATCTCGCCTTCATCTTCATCTCCATCCGCGAGTTTCTCAAGTTCTCCTCTCCGATTTGAAGCCACCTCCGGAAATCAACCCCACCGGAGTTGCCTTAGCCCATCCTCGCCGAGTTAGGGCAAGATGGGACCATCCTCGGGTAATGCCTTGGTTTGTCATCTCTCTCTCCCTCAAAATCCCATGAAATCTACAAGTTATTCCTAGCCAATCTATGGATTTCATGAAAATAGGGTTAGAATAGATGATGTCTATCCATATGACTCTAAGTTGCTACAAAACAAGGTTTAAATTGATTGCACTCTACCCATTCACTCGGATTGGGCATGCCTGCTCTGGAGTGCCCGGGCAGTCCGGATTTAACCCGGAGTGTCCGGCCGTCCGGACAGTCCAGGTTCAACCCGGAGTGTCCGGCTACCCAGACAGTCCCGTCCCAGTCCGGAGGGTCCAGGTAGGCTGCAATCAGGAAATCTTCCAAACGCAACAATTGATCCTTGGCCTCCTTCGCAAACCTTGTGCACTTATCTTGTGCTCTTACCTATCATTTTCGCAGGTGCTAACAGTAGGAGCTCTAGTGAGGAACGTGGGTTAGCCCGTCAAGCTGAGGGACAAGAAACTGGGCAGCTCTCAAGAACCCAGGAGGAATGTCCCCTAGGCAAGTTCAGAGGAAGACTACTAATGCCGAAGGCACTTCTTCCCAGCACAAGAAAAACGCAAAGAGGCCGGCAAGAAGAGAAAGGCAAATTGATTATAGGAAGATGAACAAGACAGAATATCAGAAATTGAGATGGGAGGTTAATCCTTACAGTGGACCAAGGGACTCTCAAAACCCTATCTTTCACTCCAGAGTTCAAGAGCAAATTTTTGAGACCGTCATTAGGCCGTTGAAGACCCAGGTGTGCCCCCAGAAGGCAATCGACTTTGACTATATCAAGTCAAAAGAGGATCACTTTCGGGGGATCTATGAGGCTTGTGAAAAATTGGGGCTTGTCCAAATCATGTCGCTTCAGCAGTCTTGGAATGATGATTTGATCACTCAGTTCTATGCCACCCCCTTTCTTGAGAACAACAGGGAAGGCACATTCCACTGGATGACAGGAAACATCAAGTACAGGGCAAACTTCAGTGACTTTGCTAATGCCCTAGGTGTACCAGTATACGACGACAATGATGAGAATGTGATCAGAATCCACAATGAAGATCCAATGCGTCCAAATGAGCTAAACCACATGTATAGCTCTAGCCACAGGGGAGTAGTTCTGGGGAATATCAATGGGTTTCTTCCATTCTATGATCAGATGAACAAGCTGTTTCGCCAGACTCTCACTCCTAAGGTTGGAGATCTATCCTACATCCGTGGCTATTCCATCAATCTGCTTGCTTATGCCAAGGATGAGACTCCCATTGATGTCATGGACTTCATCTACAGTGAGATCAGACTTGCCATGGTGGATAGGCGCTCACTTCCTCTTACACCATACATTCAGACTTTCATCAATGCGATCACTGGAGATCTGCCTGAGTATCAGACTCATCACACTCTCTACAGGCCAGTGATAGAGAAGCCAATTGCTGGAGTCGCCACCAGAGATATGAGGAACAAGCCAACAAGAGATCCACCATATCAGCCGTCGACTTCCAGCTCTCAGGGAGGTATCATGGCAGCTCTCAAGTCCATCTTTAATATTTGCAAGAGCAATGCCGTGAAGATTGAGAAGGTCAACCGTCGTGCAAAGAAGAACACCATTCGCCTCAAGAATCTTCAGAGGCTTGCTGGGAGTCAGGATGTGTCTCCCAAGGGTTCTGGGTTAGTGCCTAGTGATCCGGAAAACTTTCCGGACACTTTTGCTCAAGCTGAGTCCTCTTCATCTATTCCAGGCGCCACCCCCGATGAAGACGACGATGACGACGGAGCCTCCTCTTAGATGGGTCGATAGCATCGCTTCTTTTTCCCTTTTTGGTGTCTTGATGCCAAAGGGGGAGAAGTAGCTCTATTAGGATATTAGGATGCCAGGTTTAATTAGGGCTAATGATTACAAAGCCTCGTTCTTTCAGCTTGATTTCTTCAAATGGCTTTGTAAAACATATATTTGTGTTCGATGTCGTATGCTACTATGTTAATCTTATCGTATTAATCTATCGTGGCTTGAACTATGTTTATTCTCATATCTAATCATGCATGTATGCCGTTCAAAATGCTTAGATATGATGCTTCATGTGATTAAATCTATATATGCACATTATAGTTCCTGAAAAATTTCTGTGTGCATACAAATAGGGGGGAGCTATTCATATCTGAGCATTTCAAATCCATATTCATATATATATCCATCTATGTTGCTAATCGTGTTGTCATCAACCACCAAAAATGGGGAGATTGAAAGTGCATCTAGGCCCCTAAATGTGTTTTTGGCGGTTAATGACAAACGATTAGAGGATTAATGACCTTGTGAGTGCAAAAATAGGTTTTAGTCCTCAACAGATGAAACCGAGGAGCATCGGCGACCCCTCAAAAGAAAAGGGAAAAGAAGAAGGTGGTAAATCTCCTAGATGTAGTCTTTATCTTTTGAGTGACAAGAGTCACATTGAGTCTAGGATCACCGTACTATAAAGAGGGGCTTGATGAACATGGTCGAGGAGAGTCATTGCCGAGCAAAATTATTTGTCGCCAAAAAGCTCCCACAGAAAACCCCATAATATTCATCTCAGAAGAAATCCGGACCTCAGGCCGGAGGGTCCAGGTCAGAGTCCGGGTTTTCCAGAAGAGATCCGGACCTCAGGCCGGAGGGTCCGGCTCAGGGTCCGGATCAGTACTGGAAAGGCCGGACCCCAGCCTGGACAGTCCGGACCGATGTTCGGATCTGTTTTGGAAAGTCCG